>WEIT01024096.1:0-12821 GCA_013389985.1 Dryoscopus gambensis | reverse complement strand
CAGCATTTTGCATCGACAACACATCTGCAGAATGAGTGTCTGACCAAAGCATAAATTTTTGCCTCAGTGTGAATATCTAAAATACTAATATCCTTCTATAAAAGGTTTTTCATATTCAGTTCCTTCTTTCCTTAGTTGTTTTACTTCTCAAGGATAGGGTTTTGCACTTTGCTGCCTGAAGATGTCACGTCAATCTGCAAAAGAATACTTAAATAATTTTTAATAGGTATGGTAGGGTATGGCTTTCACTGCAAAGAATGTAGCTGAGCAGATAAGGTTTATCTTCCTATGTTCAAGGCTCAGATATATGGTTCAAGGTACAAGTGCAATCATACCATCTGCAGGATTTCAAGTAGACCTTACTTTCACAGACATCTGCACAGATAAAGGGAGCTTTATTTTCATGTAAAACTCATGCAATTCTCAAATTGATCTATTTTTTATGGTATATTTTCCACCATACTACTACTCTCCATTAAAGTAGCTCTACCATATCAGAAAATGACTGCAGGAAGTTTAGCTTAACATAAATTCCAAGGGCATATCATATGCAATTAAGTTTTATTTTTGATTGTTTCCATAAGAATACAAAGATTGAATTAGCAGAGTTGGTGTAGGGTTTTTGGTTCTATGTAGTATTTTAGCTAAATACTGAAGGATCAATTGAAAGCCAGCGATATTCAGGTTCAGGAAGTCCACAGGTTTTAATTTATGTGAGCATCAAAGAAAATCTGGATCTTTGAGATGTTTCTTTATGGATAACAAGTTAGCCGTAAATTGTGTGCTATAAAAGAAGCATCATCAAATGCCAAAGCATGACAAGCATGTAGTACTGGAAGAAGTTCTAGAACTGTGGTTTGAATAAAATTTTTATATACTTCAATCTGAAATAATTTATTTGAATTTTAAAAAAATTAAAATATTTTAAGGCATATTTCAGGCAACAAAAATAAATGGTACAAAACAGGTGCTACTTAACATTTTGTTTTCTTGGTGTATTGCAAAAAAAGGCATTAGCTACAGGGTCAAAAGATTGAGGACTATAAAACAAGCTAGAAAACTATTTTCAGAAATGACAGTGCAGTTTTTCCATGCTAAAAGAAAGGGTTTTGGTGGGTTTTTCGCTTTCTTTTTTTCCCCTCTCTTTTTTGCAGGATTTTGTTGTTGCTGTTGTTTTTTCTCTTTCATTGGATACTGTATCTGCAAGCCAAAAAGAGTCATACAGCAAATTAGGTCTGTACTGAGGTAGTGTGCATACATCTCTTGGGTATTAAGAGGCAGTTTGGTAAGGATTTTACAAGTGGTAAGTTAATAACTCAGACTGTTTGTGTAGCAAAGAGAGGCAGTTACGTTTTTTCTTTTGCTAGTTATCTGGTAAGACTTCCTCATCATTGGCTATTTACACTGAGCTGCCCTCTATTTTCTAACTTACGGGAGCTGTTCCTTGTTTGAAGGAAGATGTGGATGTTTAAGTGAGCCAGAGACCTGGACTTGTATGTTTCTAACTGCCAATATCCTCTGGAATGTTTGGCTTAACTCTTATGAAGGTCATCTGAGACAGAGAACTCAGGAAGAGGGACCAGTCACAAAACAATGCACTTATACGTATGTAATAGGAGCAGCAGGGGAGTTGTATTTGTAAGTTTTGCTCTGGGCTTCTTAAGTTTTCTAGAATGAAATTGTGTGGTTTTAGCACATTAATTAGCGCAAATGAAAAACTTGGGGTGCAGCCAAACTTTTGTCTTCTCCAATGTGTATTCACAATTGTCTATACTTAAAAATGGTTTCATTGAGATTCCCAGATATAAAATTTAAAGTTTACAATCTGCTGTTACTCATATAGACCAAACTAAATCACTGAAAGGTATTTTTCAGAGCTGGAGATTTCCTGGTATCCCAGTGCAGATCACATCGCCCAGATCACACTGTTGCGTTTCATGCCTACAGATATGCTTTGTGTGACTGGCTAGTAGCTTCATCACTGGACAATGTTTCCACGGAGAGGAATGTTTATATTACTTTTTAAACTCTAGCATAATAGTAGATTTTGTCTTTAACAGCTTTATTTTCTGTTTATTTTATGAACACTGATCTATTGGTTTGAGCAATTAAAGAAGGACGATGAAGGCATATCCTGTGTAGTGACCCATCTTTAAGGGGAAGGGAGTCCTCCTGAAGGTGGGACATCACATCCTGTCAAGCCACAAACCAAAATACTTCTTAATTTCAAAATAAATTTTTTTTGGCTGTTTTATCAGCAAATTAATAATATTAATATTTTTTTTCACTTTTTCCTTTCTATTTCTCCGAGGCTGAACTGGAATTTTCCTTTGTTAACATGAAACTTTTTGTGCTTCTGTTCTTTGGCGTTGCTGATCACTTTGTCCATCATACAATGAAATAGATCTGTTTTGCTAGATCTGTCTTCATTGCTTCTCTGCTTTAAGACTAAAAATAACTGAGTATAGCAGGCCTACTCTGAATAATAGCTTTTGCTCACTTGAGTAAAATTTTGCTTCATCTTTTTCAGGGCTACCAGTGCAAATGATTGTACTGCATATTGCTTTAAAACAACAGCTCTCATAGCAGTTGGACTAGGTGCAATGCAGAAGGAATAAACTTGGGATGATGGTAAGGATTGTGAAGACCCTTGGGAAGATTAAATAAGACTATTTCTATGTTTTCATTTTTCCTAAACTGTGCAACTGAAACATTTTTTTCATATTTACTCCTAATGTCTGACATCATAGTTGATATAGTTTTAATAAACAGATAAACTTTTTAAAATTTTGCTGTACTGGTGTTTGTTTTAATTGGCCAATGAAAAATCTGGGTGACTGATGGCAAATTGAAAAGGACTGAAAATTTACAACAAGTACTTATGGTCCAAAAACATAAGACAAAAGAAAAAGAGAATTTTAAGAGCTCCCCTTGTCATAGACTAAAATCATCTAACTTAAACAAAAACTTCTGGTGTTGGTGAAAGAGACATAATGAATATATTGACCATTTGAGATCCAAAACAGTGTGCTGCTTGCTCAGCGAAGTAATTAGCAATTGAAATAACTTGACTGAGGAAATGGTGGAGTTTTTTATTAGCAGGTAGAAAAACCCAAACCAGATGTACTTCTAAAAAGATAAAGTCCAACCCAATCAGAAGGTATAAATTATGACAATAACTTTTTTTGATATGGTAATGATGTCTTGATGGAAGTACATATCAAAATCATTGTGCTGGCCCTCAGATCAATGAATCAACTTCTATGTTTAAATTACTGTTTTCCCCCCTATTTGCTAGAGCTCAGAAAAAATGGTTATAAGTAGATTCCTCAAATTATTTTTTTTCAGATAAAATTCTGAGATCATTATGGAAAAGAATTAAATATTAAGACATGAAATTCAGAATGGTTTATCATTTAAAGTTTTATATTACACACTTTTGAAAGAAAAGTTGTGAATTTTTTTCAGAATGGAAACTAAGGATGGGAATAGCAAAAATGAGAACAAAATATTTATTTTAAATAATAATTTACTTGTCTTTTCAGAATAGTTAGTATTGGTATAATGTAATTTATCAGTGGGATTTGGGTATCATGAATGTTAGTTTTATTGTCTGAAGTTATGTCCATCCAAAAATGGTGATATAGAGACAATATTTGATGTTATTCATTATAAACATATGTGTTGTTATTAATTATAAACATAAGAGTTATAATCACGGGTCATGAAAAGTTGCTATAAAAACAATAGTTAAAAATTAGTATGGCTATTTTATTCCGCAAAACTGTTGTATTTATATATTATTTTGAAAAAGAACACACAGTCTTGAAAATGCAAATGGGACTGAAAATAGTTAAACTATTTCTAGCTCACAAAACAGTTCTATTAATAACAGTAATATAAGGTATAAGTGGAACATTCTAGTTGTATTTGTATACATTGACTGTGACAATTCCAGACAGTATAACTAAAACATTTTTAGTTCAGTCTCTTAACTACAGTCTTCACTTCAGCACCATGGAAACACTTCATCAAAATCAGCTTTGTTAAACAAATGGTGCTATTTTTACTCATATTTTTCAATACTATGTGGTTAATAATACTGTTGCAATAATTTTCTTGACAAGGAATGCTCAACCAGTCACAAGTGGTGTTCCACAGAACTCAGTACTGGGACCAGTCCTGTTTAATATCTTTATCAACAAACTGTACAAGAGGATTATTTGAGTCCCCGACAGTCAGTTTGCAGACAATGCCAAGCTGGGCAGCAGTGTTATCTGCTGGAACATAGGATGGCTCTACAGAGGAATCTGGACAGGCCAGGTCAATCAGCCAAGGCCAGTTGTATGAGGGTCAGCAAGGCCAAGTGCCTGGTGCTGCACTTGAGTCACAACAACCCCATGAAGCGCCACAGACTGGGGACAGAGTGGCTGGAAAGCTGCATGATGAAAAATTACTTGGGGGTGCTGGTTGGCAGCAGCTGAATGTGACCCAAATTGTGCTCAAGTGGGCAAAAGGTCAGTGGCAATAGTGCGGCCAGCAGGACCAGGGCAGTGATCATTCCCCAGTACTCGGTAGTACTGGAGAGGCCACACCTCAAGTCCAGTGTCCAGTTCTGGGCCCTTCAGTACAAGAAAGACACTGAGTGTCGGCGCCTGAATAAAGAGATGGGACTATCACAGCTAAAAATGATTTATTACTTGAAAGGCAGATAAGGCATCAGTCTCAGGGGTCATGGATTTAGAGTAGTAAATCGCCTACAGTTATGAAGATAGTCATGAGTTTCCAAGTTACATGGCAATATACAACTTTCTAGCCCAATGGACAGTTAACATGAAGTTTTGTTTTGACTTTATAACCTATCACTTTTAGTACTTTCTACTGCATTCTGTCTGTCTTTCATCCAATACCTTGTTAACACACGTACATACACATACTTCTATTGTAACATCTAAATTCTTAACTTAAACTATAAAATCACATTACTATGCTTAAAAATTCTCCACTATATTACCTAATACAGTTTCTTATTAATTTAGAGCATATTCTCACTTAAACTATAGAAACATAGGTTTATAATTTCTCTGCTTAATGTATGTGTGCTTTTATGATTACATCAACCCAAGCTCTTTCCAGGGCTGTAAATCAAATTCATTAGTGTCTGTGGAAGTTTCTACTTTTCTGTTTCCCACAACTGAGGTGCTGGAGAGCATCCAGAGAAGGGCAACAGGCTGGAAAAGTGCCTGGAGCACAAGTGTTGTGAAGAGTGGCTAAGAGAGCTGGTGTTGTTTACCCTGGAGAAAAGGAGTTTCAGGAGAGACCTTATCACTCTCTACAACTGTCTGAAAGGAAGATGCAGTGAGATCACCTCTCCTAGATATCACGCAACAGGACAAGAGGAATTGGGCTCAAGTTGCATCAGGGGAAGTTTAGATTGGATATTAGGAAAAAATTCTTCATAAAAAGGGTTATCAAGCATTGGAACAAGCTTCCCAGGGACATGACTGAGGTATTTAAAAGAAGTGTAGATGCACATGGTTTATTGGTGGACTTGACAGTGTTAGGTTAACAGCTGGACTTGGTGATTGTAAAGGTCTTTTTCAACCTAAATGAATCCATGACTCTATGCTTCAGTAATTAAGATAGATACTGCAATTTCTGTTCTTTTTTTCCATTGTTCGGTATCTATCTATCTATCTATCTATTCTTTTTTATGTTGGTGCAGCAGTAAAAGATTGGGATTGCTTGAAATTGCCATGAAACTGCTGGTTCTGAGAAATCCGGATAGCATTGATATGCCCTGTCATGCGAGGGGTCAGGAGAAATAGCTACAGAGCTCATTGAAAATAGTTGAAAAATAAAGCAACAAAGAATCACCGGCTTATATATTTTTACTTTCCATGGGTAATTTTAACTCTAAGAACTAGGGGACTTCCTTTCTAACCTCAGTTCCTCTGAATGCATGAACAAAAACCATTGGCCTGAAGCATGACAAGGTTTTCTGCACTCTTTCAGACGATAACTGTGAGGTCTATTTATTATCATGATATTATGCTCAGAAAAATAAAAATACAGTTGAGAAGCCAAAATATTCTTCAAGAAGATGGAATATTGCCAAAGTGATACATTTAAACCAGAAGGCATGCAGTTCTTATTACATGGCACAAGTTGTTAATATTCACAGATGAAGGGAGTGATCTTAATCCACTGATTCATTCACTTGGGATTAACACCAGAGCACTTTCAGGATAGAGGTCTTAGTAGCACAGTCATGATAGTTTAGGAAAGCAACCATTTTCACCAGAAATTATCTGTTAGGTGATATATCCACCACCTTACTGACATAGTTGTTATAACATTTCATCAACCTCCTTGAATCACTTTTTCAAAGCTGAAATTTCTTGCACTGTCATTATGCTAATCCTGCTAAGCAGGATTTTTTAATGTCAAGTTTACCTAAGTTAAAGCATCTGTCCTATAAAATTATTTGCCTTTAAATACATACGCACAACAATAAACATCTCTTCTTCCTTCTGCCTGGTTTTGAGTGAGTTGAAATCTGCAGCTTCTCATTGTAGTTTGTGTTTCCAATCTCTGGATCATTTTCATGGCTGTCCTTTGAATGGTCTTTGTTTTGAAATCTGTGTAAAAAACCTCAAATATATTTCATGTGAAATGACATAAATAAATAATATAAATTTTAGCCGAAGTTACTCCCCCTCTTTTGACTTGCTGTTTTCCTTTTAACTGAGTGTTTTGGTAGCCCTTTAAGTGGACTTTTATCACTTTTTAAACCATCTAGCAGTCCTGTGGTCAAATTAAATGATATCTTTACTGGCTCACAGTTTTTGCCTTTCTGTGAGTCTTTTTTTGTGTCTACTTCATTATTTAGGTGTTTAATGACAAAAACCAGCATTCTGTTAATAGAATGATCACTTTTGCTTTTCTGAAGATCTTGCTTGCTTTTTCAAAGAAATCTGTTTTCCATATGTGAATATTGTTACAAAGAAGTTTGTATTTTTCTTAAGTTTTAAGCTACACTAAAATTGTGCTCAGTTTTATATGTCAAGATCTTAAACTGTTATATTTTGCAGTTATATTTTGCCACTGCTGAATTTGATTGAGATTGAAAATGTAACAAGTTACCCAGCTACTGAAACTCAGTTGCAGCTCTGCATCCTTAAACAATATGTCTAAAACCCCATCAAAGTTTATCTGAGAGCTACTTGCTACAAACTGGTCAATGTTTTGTTAGTAATGATATTCTTAGATGTTTGAAACCAAGCAGCAAAAGGAAACTGGACAGGTATTTTGTTTTTGTTCCAAGGTGATTTATTATTGCTTAAATTTGGACCCAAAGTCATGCAACCTTATTTTGCTTTCAATATTTTGAATGCTTTGCAGGGAAATGAGCACTTTCCAAAGAAGCTTTTTATTTATTTATTTTAAGAGTTCTTGGAGTGTTTCCACTTAGGTAGTTTTAATTTATGATTAAAACCCCCCCTCTATTTTGGGGACCTTTAATTTTATTTTTTTGTTTATTTTTGAGTCAGTATCCCTGAGCACCAATACATTTTCTGCTCTTTGTTAGTGAGAAATATATCCTGTCATTTACAACAGCTCAAGAGAGGTGAGTCAGCTGATGGTCCATGGACCGAGGTCTTGTAGCAAGGCTGAAGGTGTATTCTCAGAAACTGCACAGACACGGAGCACATATATATACTACATATGTACGTATGTATATATATACGTATGGATAGCCACATAAATGGTCACAAATACACATGCACATTGATACAGTATCAATGACCTCTAAAAATATGGCTCATGAATTCACAAATTTAAGGCTTACAGTAGAAAATTGTACGTAGAGGAGTATACACTGAAATTCACAGTGTGTTATGAAATATATAGTAAGTAACATAATATAATTTGGGGCACTTCTAAAGATAATAGTGTTAAAAAAATTTGAGCTGGTCAAGAGAAAGAGCCTCCTATTCTCACTATTAAGCTCAATATAACTTCTTCTCCCAAAATTTTAGTGACATAATGAGAGAATTTTTAATCACATGAGTGAATTTTCTGTAACAACATTTAGCATTCATATACATACTTCCAATATTGTAGTGACTTTTTGTTTCAATAGCAGAAAAATGCATGAATAAGGCACATCTTCTGTAAAAATGGAAGTATTTCCAAGTGCTGTAAGAATGAAATGAATTTTGATTTGTGTTTAAAACTTCTGAAATTTGGATGTCTCATTTATAAGAACTTCATCTTAAATATTTCAAAAAGGTTACAAACATACGGGTCTTTTTCTTGGTTAGTTTTTTTACTATTAATTGTTTCACTGTCAGTTATTAGAGAACCTTAGCCAGCTTGCAAGGTGAGCATAAAAATTGAACATAAAAAGTTGATAGTCTAGCAAATTATTTTCTAAACAATTTGTCCAATTTTTCTTCATTGGAATGATAATCATATCTTGCATATCTCCTTTTTAAACATCTCTTAAATTAATGTGGATTGTCTACATCAGACCTTATGTGTAACATTTAGCCCTTTGGACAGCAAAACCAATTAAGCTTTTTTGAGATTAATATGTTGTTATTGTTGTTGTTATATAATTAATATGCTATGTGTATGATTAATGTATAATTTATTTATTTAAAGCAAGGGCTCATTGCTTTTGATGTCTTTAATGAAGGTTAATGATATACATTACAGTTACCCATTGTGGGTCTGACCAAGGGCTTGTTATGCTTGAGGTTGTTGCATATTGTTTGGCATAGGTGTCATTTTCTCATTTACCCCCCCTGCATTTTAGATTTGAACAACACGGAAAAGATTCTCTTATAAGATTTAGACAAACAATGTACTTTTAATAAAGCTACTCTATTTTTCTGGAATTTTCTTGATTTGTGAATAGATGTTGGGAACCATTTCTGCATAGCAGGACTTTAAACGTGGATTTCACCACAAAAACTGAATTCTTTTAGAGTAAGGTTGGCAAAAAAAGTAATCTTTTATTCCAGAAACTAATTTATTTTCTTCTGTCAAAATTCTATTTTGCAGTTAAGGTTTTGGTATTTAAAAGCCTTTTGAGAACTACTATGCATTTGGAAACTCTAGAAAACATTATTTTTTAATAAAGATGCTAATAGCTCTTGACTTTATAATTAAGTAAATGAAATAGGTTTACATCAGAGTATTTTTAAAAAAGAAGCTGTGAGCATATAGCAATTATTGGTTCCTAACAAAAATGTGTTTGTGTATTAAATTTTTCCATTTTAGTTTCCATCTGGAGTAATACTAAAATTGTGCTATTGAGTGAGGAAATACTGAAGATTGTAAAGATGTTATTTTTATGAAACTGAGTACTTACAAATTATTTAATCTGATGGCACATCTCTTATTTGTATGCAATTAAAAATCCCCCATATAGTAAATGAATACTTAAACCAGACAATCTAGTGAAAGACTTCCATAATAAGACCAAAATGGTGTTCAAGGACCAAGTAATCTTTGACACAAGCCTCACCAAAGACCAGACCAAGTAGCAACCGCAAACCCGCCGTTAGGACTGCCAAAAGAATCTTTCAGGGATTCTGCAGTGGAGCAGGGGATTGCAGTGAGCAGGGTGAATTTCTACTGCCAGAGACCCATGTGGAGCTGGCATTTTGCCCTAGATGAGCTGCCTCAACATGGGCAGAACCAGCAGGGAAAGCAGCTGTTTGCACTTTCTCATAAGGGGCCTGTAGGGACCCCAAGCAATCAGGAGCTCAGCATGTGAGCCAGGGTGGGCAAACAGGGCACAGCACATCAGTCAGGGCATGGCACAGCAATTGTTAAACAGTTCAAGCAGAAACAGCTCCTCTTCAACCAACTGGGAACAGCCAATAGAGGCAGCGAACAGACTCAGTAGTTGATGAAGAAGAGATCAAAGAGATTTTTTCATTCCCAATTGTAGTAGTGTATGCTCCCGCAAGTGTGGTTCTGGCATGTTGCAGAGTACATTCACCTGTAGCTGCTGGAGGCACTGCACCAGCCATGTCAGAGACCTCCAGCCTTCTTAGGGTACATGTAGCTCTCCAGGTCTCAGGTTGCCAGGAGTGCCTAATGCCTTTCCATGAGGTTTGGGCTGACAATCATTCCTTTTCAGATGGTGTGCTGTTGTTGATGAGCTGTGTTATCAGGTGAAGGAACTACAGGAGGAAGTGAACAGGTCGTGCAGTATTTAAGAAAATGACTAAGAGTTTGATAGGTTATTCTCAAGATGCTACAGTCTTAGGAGTCTCAAACCTCTGCTGTAATGGAGATGCAGGTGGATTTGGAACCCTGCCAAGTAGTTAGTCAAGGATCTGTTGAACCTGAAAGCTGGAAGCTGGTCACTGCCCAGGTAGGAAGAAGGCTTATCCTCCTGAAAACTTAATAGTGACAAGTAGAACAAGGACAAGGACAACCTTTTACAAAACATATGAGGTTCTGGAACCGGAAGGACAATCAACTGACAAGGTGAGTGAAAATCCTTCTGGGATAAAGGGGCCACCTAGGGCAACACAGCCTACCCCCGCATCATGACTGTGGTGATGCATTTTTCTTTGAATGGTTTGTTCCCTTTCCCCCTTCTAAAATGTATGGTATATTCCTAAAGGTGTAAGTCTGCCTATGATCCCTCCCCTGTCAGCCTTTCATTGGTTCAAGCCTTTGAAACTGTGATAAGGGAGTGCCCAGAGGCACGAGTCGCTCTTTTTCTGCTTTGGATTCCTTCCCCTCTCCGTCCCCCTTCCCTCTCCCTTCCCCCCTTCGCCCCCCACCATTGCTGGCACTGGAGCTGAAATAAACTCCTTCTGACTTCACCATCAAGGGCGATACAGTGTTTCTCTTATGGCTTGCTGCTGCCTGCTGACACACAGCCCAGAGACACTCTGGAAGCCCCCATAAGCTGCTGCACCCCCTTCTTTCAAGGACCCACCGAGGGAATGTTGCCCCAGACTCCTGCCGTCGCTAGCCAGGAGAGAGATAGGCAAGGGTCACAGCAGCACATGACCTCCTCTGTTATGAGGAAAAGAAGGGTGGTTGTCACAGGTGATCCCCTTCTCAGGGGAACGGAGAATCCGATATGCAGACTGGACCCAGCCCCCAGGGAAGTCTGTTGTCTCTCAGGGGCTCGGGTAAGGGACATTACTGGAAAATGCTACAGTTTAATAGGGCCCTCTGATCCATATTGGTCCTTCAAGTTGGCAGTGATGAGATAACAAAAAGAAGTTCAAGGATAATCAAAGATTTCAGGGCCTTGGGAAGATTGATTGAAAGATCAGAAGCACAGGTATTGTTTTCCTTGATCCCTCCAAGGCTGGTGTGGGAATCAGTTTGAAGGTTCTGGTGTCCCTCAGAGGGACCTCTCAATGATTTCTGAACACTCTTGGGAATCTGGAGAGATCCCAGTTGACTGGAAGCAGGATAACATTGTTCTAGTTTTCAAGAAGGCCAGGACGGATGACCCTGGCAACTGCAGGCCTGTAAGTCTGACTTAAGTGACTGGTAAAATTATGAAGATTATACTGGAAGGTACTGAAAAACTAGTCATTGGTCACAGCCAGCACAGCTTCATGAGCAGAAAGTCCTGCTTGTCAAACTTACTTTCCTTTTATGAAAAGGTAATGATCTTAGCTGATCAAGGGAAGCCAGGTAATATAATCTTTCTGGATTTCAGTAAAGCTTTCCGTACTGTGTCTCACAGTATCCTCTGGACAAAATGTCCAGCCCACAGCTAGATAAATACAGCATGTGATGGGTGAACAATTGGCTTATGGGCTAGGCGCAAAGTGTTATAATGAATGGAATAACATCAAACTGGTGTCCTGTCACTAGTGGGGTTTCTCAGGGCTCCATCTTAGGCCCCGTTCTCCTTAACATCTTCATAAATGACTTGGAAGTAGGACTTGAAGCAATATTAAGTAAATTGCCAATGATACTAAATTGGAAAGAGCTGTGGACCCCCTCCTGAGGGCAGGGAGACCCTGCAGAGAGACATACACAAATTAGAGAGATGGTGATGGAGACTGAAATATTATAGCTTATTACTTAAACATTTTCATGAAGGACTTTTGCTTATTATAGCAAAACTTATATTACAAAAGTTGCAGAGAAGACCACCACATCCTGAATAGGCCTCCTGACTGAGGCCCTACAATGCTTGCTGATGAATACAAGATAAAGTAACAACTCAGAGCTGGGGATATTCACAGAGCACAAGCTCAACACCTTTGGACTGGAGACGGCAGCCCCAGGGCTAACAGCTGCCAGGTTTGCACAAACCCTTGCACCAAAGGGTGGGAGGAAGGACAATTTGGGCGTGTGGTGACAAAGCCTCTGGTGAGAGGCAGTGACCGCCCATCCTCCACTGTGCAGATCAGCTCAGCTGCAGGGTCCCTTCCTCCTGGGTAAAAAGCTTATCCACAGCAGAAGGGGGTGTCATGGCCCATCAAAGGTTCCCCCCACAAGGGGTCCCCAGACCCTGCACCAGAGCACTGCAGCTGATGCAACAAATTCACAGTGTTGCAAAGGACAGTGTCAAACTGGCCCCTGCAGGGAAGGAACCTGGGCGTTCCCACCTGGCCCAAAGTATATGTTAATCCACTAGATTCTATACTTTTCTGCGGGACATGGCGTGGTGGCGGCAGCAGGGGACCCTCACCATCAAGAAGACTGGATGGAGGGGAGCAATGAGACGTCATTGGGACCCTTGGAAGGGTGATAGGCTTCCACCCAACCCTTGTCACTCTCTTCCTGTCCCCTCCCCCACTTCTTTCTTTCTTTCT
>WEIT01024093.1:2050-17319 GCA_013389985.1 Dryoscopus gambensis | reverse complement strand
TGTCTGTCTGTGCTCCAGGGCTGCTAGCTGTATGCTGTAAGATTCACCCAATGAGAGTATGTAATTAAATGCCAACCAACTTGCCTAAGGGCAATAAAATCCAGCCGTCGTCTTTTCAATGTTTTCAAGTGCGTTGTGTGATTGAAATGAACTCTTTCTTGTGTGGAGGGAGACTTGCATGTTTATGAATTGTGTGAAATCTAGTCAATCTGATAGTCATTACTAATAAATATTCATGTGTACAGCTAAAGCATCTATGGAAATGGAAAGGTGAAACAAAAGAGGCTCTCACTGTAAAGGTGGGACTTTCCAGTACAAGGGCAACTTCATAGCATTTCTTAAATGGACATATTGTTGCGATGTTGCCCTATAAGAGTGAATGTGTCTGTCTGCAAGAGAAAAGGCAGAGAAGTGGAGAGAAAAGCATTTGAGAACACAGTGAGAGCAAACATTAGGATGTTTTGTAAACAAATAGAATGACACCTAAGAAATATTTGACTATTATCAGGTTCATCTCCTATCTGAAATGGCCCTTGGGTTAACATCTAGGTCAAAAAAGGTCTTTTCCATACTGCTTGAGATTTATTTGATTACAGAAAGGCTTCCATTATTGATCTTTTTACAAGTGATAAGCAGTTCCTACATACCCAAATTTCTTCATGTGTGACACATCTGTGACTACATTAGACTATGAGTGGCTCAGAAGGGAGGAACTTGCACTGTTTGTGTTCTGTGTCCAAAAGATCTGTGTTACAAGAAATTTAGTGCTGAAGAGTTACACAACCAAGACATAATAAACATAAGAACTATGGTTGTCTGAGCAGCCTTAATTGCACTTAGCAATAAGATCACCAACTCACCTACTCTACAGCTAAGAATATACAAGGGAAAATGAATTTTAATGAAAAATATTGAACAATTTAATCTACAAGGTATCTTTAACTTGTAAAATTTGAAAAGTATTTTATAGAAGCATTGTTCTGAAGAAATTGCCTTGAAGAACTTGTCTCATTTGGCTTCACTGATCCTTATCTGCATCTTAATTGTTTTGCTTTACATTGTAACATCTTTGTATTGTACAGAAGTTTGCGATATTTCTATTTAATTATTTCTAGTGATAAAATTCTTCACACTGCAAAACTCTTGTACAATTTGACTGAAATTAAACAGGAAAGAGATCTTTTTTAGAAAACTCAGACTTATAAGGAAGGGATGTCTGAAAACTACAAGCTGTTCAGCAAGTTGCTAAGCATTTGGTCCTGATCAATGTGTGATCACCTTTAACATGGTTAATATCTCAGCAGTTGTCTTTTTTAACCTTACTTAAATAGTACAACTTTAATTCCAGAATGTGCAAGCTTGGCAAAATAGGGCTGAATATGCAATCAGGCGGTTCTTATTGATCTTGTTGCAATCAGCTTCTGAAGTAAACAGATACCATTTAAATGGACAAGACTATCCCTCTCAGAGCAAGGGATAGAGAATGGGGAAAATCTTGTTCTGCTTCATGTGCTTCCTCTGTACCTCTGCTCAGTCTTTTAAGAGTCTTGTCCTGTCCCTGGTGACTATAGACTGCCAAGGTCTTCAGAATCTTCGAGAAAGAAGAGAAGCAACATGAGGTTTGGGCAATGCACCAAATGAAAGGACTATTAGTGGAGCTGGTAAAATGATCTTTTTATTTGACTCACCCTGTTGCAGTCATGGACAGAATGCAACAGAGAGTGAATTGTGCCCAACATTGCTGGTGCCTGGAGATGAAGCCACTAGGTTGGATTAAGCATTATTTTCTTAACATATTGCCAATATTTCAATGCTCTGAGACTGCATGAATAATGATAGCTCTTGGGGATGTGGCAGTGGTGCTGAAAATGGAAACTAGTTGCTGGATATTTGCACTGTAGTGTAGATCAATGGACTATGGTCAAAGGTAGTCTGTCCTATGTGAAGAGATGTCTTCTCTTTTCCTAAAACAAAGATATCTTCCATTCCTTTCTCTAATGAAGTTTTTTGTTTGTTTCTTGTTGTCGTTGCTTTATTTTTTTTGTTTGTTTATTTCATAAGGAGACTTAGTGTTTGTTAGCGGGGAAAAAAGGCAACTAAAGGAAGATCAGAGAAGGTATTTAGTCATCCTGGAGACTATCAGTGAGTGTTCAGGTCAGTGTGGTTTGGTAAGTTTAAAAAGGATCCCCAGCTGCTTAGGGCCAAGGTATTGTGACAATCAGTACTTGACAGAATAACTTCATGCCAAAGAAACAATACAGGTACAGCTTATCCTGCTTTGAAGCAGCAAAGTGAATAACAAAATTGGCCTCTTCAGCTTGAAGGTCCAGGGCTCCATGCCTATGTACTTGCATTCATTGAGCTATTCTTACTCCCTTACAAATAAATGAAAAAAGATGAACGTTTAAGTGAGAGTTTAATTTCTTCAACCTTGATGAGGAATTAAATTAGCTTTTTACATGTTTGAAAATTTTATTGTGCTTTTTCCTCTCCCCTATAATGGCCAGATAAAGAGATGTTGCAGTCTCTACTGAGGGGTGAAAGCCCACACCTCAAAACCTCAAACCTTCTTAATATCCTGCAAGATCCTTTTTCCTTATTCCTATTTCTATAAGATCCAAATCAATATTACTGAAGTGGCTAGAAAGTTCTTTGTTGATTTTAATGCATGTTGTATAAAGCTACTTAATAGTTTACTGTGAACTTTTCCACCTCGGTCACTGGTCAGTGCTCACTGTGTGGACTTGATGAGAATGAGGCAGCAAGGTGCTCTTTTAGAAGTACTTGCATAGAGTTGAAAGCACAGCATCTCATAAAACCTGCTCTAACCTGTGTTTGGGGACTTTTAGGCAGTGAAGAATATAATTTAATTCCCTTTGAGAATTCTTTAGGAGGAATTGGCAGCCCATCTTGCTTTGGGAAGATATTTGGCTTGACAGCATATTGACTTTATAGTCTTTCTTTCTCAATCATTTCCAGTGAGATACATTTACCACTGAATGCTCAACATAATAAAAATCCTTAAGGCACCCAGAACAAGGTTCCCAAAAAAGATGTTTTCATTTTGCAATAAAGTCATATTGTTTTTTTTGTTAAACATTTCAGTGAATTTCAGCCAATTAACCCTTTTCTCTAAATCAAACATGTTCATGGAATAAATTTTTTAAAGAGAAATACTAAAATACTTCTTGCTTAACTTGAAAATATGATAACACAATATACTGCTGTATCTTGATAACATACAAGGCAATAATCTGAATAGGTCAGAAAAATATGTGCAAAATTGCATCTATCATGCTGAAAACCTTTCTGTATAAAATACATGGTGCTTTAGAGTCATTGAAGAAAATGTTATTTAAATTAGCTTAAATTCCAGCACTCTGCCTTTTAGGATCAGGTTTAGTTTGCTTAAATGTTCTCCATCTAAAAGACAGACTCATAAATGTGCAAAGGTCCTTTTTTTTTTGCATAGTATCACTTTTAAAAATTAAGTTTAAATAAAGGTAGATACCTAAAATTGCTGCTTAAGTCTATCTAGTCTTGCAGGTATTTAAATATTCACTAGGAAATCCTTCTGGACTGCAATATGTCTGCCTATGGCTTTATTAGAAGCTCTGAGCAGAAGAAAGAGTTGGGAGAGTCTTGCTCTGTGTACCAATTATTCACTTCAGAATCATAGAATATCTTAGTTTGGAAAGGACCCATAAGGATCATTGATCCACCTCCCTGCTCCTTCCAAGTCTACCTAAGACTGAGCCATATAACTGAGAGCATTATCCAGACGCTCAAACCTAGCAAGCCAAGGTTTGCTTTTCTTGGGTGAGCTGTATGACTCCATAGCTACAGAGTAGTTCTGAGCAGGGTGCAATAGCTTGCAAAATACAGACACAAAAAACATTCATGTGTCCTGCTCGCCCACTGTTGCGCAAAACCTGATAGCCTGTGGAGGTCTCCTGGGAATGTACTGTTAATATCCCAGGAGGGACACTTACTGTCTGTCTCCCAACTCATGGAATGTTGCAACACATGCCACAAGCGTGAATCTTCTATGTCTACTGGGTCTAATAGTCTGTACATGCAAACAACCATGACCCATATGCTACTTGATTATTTATACTAAATGAGATCTTTTTTTTTTGCTTCTGTTTCTCTATCGCTATTTGAGAAGTGTTCCAGAAACTATCTCACCTGACAGGTAAGCACTTTTAATAATTCTTGATCTGAGTATATTCCTTGGCCATTACTTTTTGTCCCATTGTGACTTTGCCTGTTAATTTAAACAGCCCTTCTGTCTCTAATATTTAACTTTGTGATGTATTTAATTTTGTGCTGTTAGCGCAAACACGTCTTGGCTTTTCTTCTGTAAGAGTCAAGAAGCCAAGTGTTCCTTAAGTCTTACCTGTTAAACAAACTGTCCAAACGTATGATCATACTGGTTGCTTCCCCATCTACTTGCTCCAGATAGAGAGTGATTGCTCTTGAAAATGAATGACCAGAATTGTGACGGAGTAATTAAAAGAAAATTTTGAAATTATTTTGTGTAAAGGTCATGAATACTTACCAAAATATTTCACATACTACCTTTCTAAGATGACTTTGCCTTTCCATGTGAGCACATTGTACAACTGATTATTAGTCATGTTGAATTTATCTGCCCTCTCTTATTTGCATCTCAGAGATTTTCATGCATAATGTAAATTCATATAATGGAAGTAATGTAAGTTCCTACATGAATAACGTTGCATTTTTGCATTACTTATTTTCACCATGATTCCTTTCCTAGCACTCTCAGGGTATAGGCCACTGAGATTGTTTTTCTGGGATCTACCTCAACCAAATTTCAGAAGTGCAATTTCAAATAAGAAAAGGTAAAAACTTCTTTTAACAATGCTGGATCCAATTTGTCATTGTGTGATTCCTCTTCTGAGTTTTTATGAAAGAGCCCAATTGAGTTAGGGCAGTATAGATTTGAATGAGCACATGAAGTAGACTGAAATAACGAGATTTTGCATTTTTTTCAGAATTAAACTTCTGAGAGGTGGTTGTTTGGAGTTTAAATATGGTACTTAACTTAAAGCATAATTTTTGTTTATCTAGTGTAGACTTAGCAAAAAATAAAGATCCTATCATAACTATTTGTAAATTTATCAAAAATATTTAATCAGTTTGAAGTAATTTAATGAAGGTTAGAAGCCTGATAGAGTATTCTTAATTAAACACAATATAGAGACTAGAGAGCTTGTGACATTATGAAATTTCCCTGTTTGCAATGACTTTGAGAAAGATGGTCTGGGTAGGAGGTTTTTAGAGGAAATGACTGACCTTGGTGCTTATGAAAGAACATGCAACTGGTTAATTAAATAGCAATGTAAAAAACAAATTGCAATTAGAGTTCTCTGAAACTATACCACAGAAAATTACATTATTTCCACAAGGTAACAATGGTCTAAAGATAACACAGATTTGAAATCCTTTTCTGTCCTGGAATTTTAACATAGCTCTCAGGATTTCAAAATGTCAGGCCATTCTAAAATGCTTCTGAGGTCCTCAAAGCTGCCTAGAGTCCTAGGAATCTACTAAGCAGGTTCAGATGGAATCTAAGGGAAGCATCTCCTTATTCTTCTCAGATACCAAGACTTTTTTTTGTGAGAAGTCTACTGATGTACATACAGCAATACAATCAGGTAACATCAAAGGAATTTGTTGTCTGGTCTTGTTCCTCCCTCTTGCTCTCAGAGCACAAGTTAATTCTCCTGCCAGTGTGTTTCTTCTGGCAGCCAGGAGCACCAGCTATGTCCTGGGGTGCATCATGCACAGCATCACCAGTTGATCAAGGGAGGGGCTTGTCCCGCTCTGCTCTGCACTCGGGTGGCCTCACCTTGAGTCCTGTGTGCAGTTTTGGGCACCACAATATAATTTTGTACAAGACTCCCAAGCAGCAGAGAAGATGCATCTGGAAATATGCTGCTCTTTGGGTAACATACAAGGAGAGCTCTGACTCCAGGGGCGCTGAATAACAGCACCTGCTGTGCAGCTGGCAGCAGGAAGCAATGAGGCCAGACTTTCAATAATTTCATGGTAGGTAGAGTTAGGTGGAGGAAGTAGAGCTTCATGAGTCAAGGAAATACAGGTGTTTTCTGTGGGGAAGGTCACAACAGAGCTGGGAGGGTAAGAAAGAGGACCAGAGACTGTTGGGGTTCCTCCGCCTGCCATGTGGCCCTGGGGGAGGAGGAGGCATGCCTTAGGTCATGCTGGTTTCTCTCACATGCTGTCCTTGTGATATTACTGTACCTAAAACCCTCTACCCTGAATGGTCCCAGGTGTTTCCCCTGCCCCCTGTGGTTCTGGTTTAACCGGGAAGTTGTCCCATGAGTCAGGGTCTTTGGCCTGGAGTCTCTGCCTGGAGCCGAGCAAGATGGTAGGCTCAGAATAAACATTTATATGGAAAAACATCGGCAAAGATCATCTTTTATTCTTTCCCCAAGGATATAACTGTCTCCAGAAGGTTGCAGAGGAACCCCACTGCAACAAAAGACAATATAAGAAAACTCATGGCACAACGATCCCTCCAATATATGTAAATAAAATCAGTTGAAGAAGATGATTGTTCAGAGTATGTTCCTCAGAAATCTCCATGTCTGAATTTCTCAAAAAAAAGAGTAATATTATACAACCAATTAAAATATACTTTTTATTGCTTGAATTAATATAATTTTGCATTTCTGTACCTAAATCTCTACAAGGAGTGAGTCTGTAAATATTAGAGTTCTATAATATTAACAGGAACTGTCAAGGGTTCTAAGAAAAGTGTTCAGCAGTAAATATGACTTGGAAATAAAAATTCAAACTGGTTACATCCGAGATACTTCTTACATAACAGAACACATAAGTCAACACTTCTAACTTACTTATCATATCATCTATATGTATCTAAATATTGTCTCTCCAAAGAAGAGATATATTGATTTCCTTGATAGCAGAGGTGAAAACCTGATCCCTCCTACACTGGTGACACCATACCTTGGCTTTCAAGGAAGAAAACTATTTTGTGTGTCATTTTGATCAACAAGATCATAGAATTAAACCCCTGAAAGACTGAGTCTTGATTAAATGGCTTTTATTCTATTATTACAAGTGAAACCCAAGAATTTTGTCTGACATGGACATTCTACAGACAGTGGCACTATTTAATTTCTGACGTCCCCACACAGCAGAGACGTGGTTACTTCAGTAGTGCTCTTCACAAGTAAGGGAAACTGTGAAAGTAATAACACACTTTGGACCACACACCAGTGTCCCTTCTGATTTGTGATAGAGCTTAATGTCTGAGGGTAATTTCTGAGTAGGTATTAAAATCAGTGAGACTATCTGATGCCTTCTAAACCTTAGAGCTGTCCCTGGAGAGGGTGATATTCTGAAACCAACAGTAGGACAAGTGAGTAAACATAAGTCAAATGTATCAAGTAATATAATTTATTGTTTGAGGGTTTTTTTAAAGATATTTGTGTAACGTGCTGGATGATAGATAGTCTGATATAGACTTCCTATTAGAAAAACTTTTTAAATATTATAAATGAAATGAGCTATTTTCAGAAGGGATTAAAAATACCTTTTATCTGTTATAAGTGGTTGAATCTCTTTAACATTGTCTATGTATAAATCCCTTGCATTCCTTGGCACTGGAACAGGTTGCCCCAAGAAGCTGTGGATGCCCCATCCATGCAGGTGTTTGAGGCCACACTGGATGGAGCTCTGAGCAACCTGGCCTTGTGGAAGGTGTCCCTTCCCATGATAAGAGTATTGGAACTAGACGATCTTTAGGGTTGCTTCCAACCCAAACCATTCTGTGATTCTATGGTTACTGCTGTGTATAAATCCCTTGAATCTCCACAAAATAATCTTGAAACTCTTGTAATTCCAACCCTAACGTTAAATTTCAACCTAAGATTTTCATAAGTTTCTCAGGTTACTCTTCTTTTTTCATATGCATCTATAAATTTAATGATACAGGGCTGATTACATGCCCTAGAGAACAAGTACTGCTGTCCTGTGTCAAACTGAATACCCACCTAGACCAGCACTCTGTGTCTAATGATGACAAACACTGGATACACAGCAAAAAAGTTTTAAAAATCCAGGGAAGACAAAAGGTCTCCCAGGTTTTCTCTCCCATCTTATGTCAACCAAATAGAGAGAATTTTTAAAGCCAATATGGGGCTAAAATCTCATTGTTGACTAGCCATTGATGGCCCTGTCTCCTGTGAATTTTTCCTGTCCTTTATGGAATCCACTTTCAGCTCTCGCAGGATTATGTGGCACTGTCCCACAATTGAATAATGTTGTAATAACCATTGTAATAATTACCTATAATTAATTACTATGGTGTATTTATATATACATATATGTATGTATAATTAGTATGTAAATGTGTAATTAGTAGATCTATTAATTGTTATAGCTAATTGTTATAATTAATATCTATAAACTGCCACTATAATTTCCTGTTCACTATCTTTATAATATTCATGGTTCAGTGATCAAAGTAATATATACTGCTGTAACTATTTATTCCTTACAAAACAGTTTCACAAAACATCATACATCATCCCTTTTCCAAGCTGAAAAATCATCGTTTGTTTATTCTCTTCTCATTTGGAAGGGTTCCAAACACTTGTCCATCCATGGCCTTTCTTACTTATGCTTTCTACTATGGTAGTGCTAACCCTTTATATATTGTTCAAGGAGTGGGCGCAGTCTGTGTTTACATGCTGGCATGGTTCTTTCTCTTTTTCTCTCTTGATGCATATGCGTGGGGGTTTGTTTGTTTGTTTGTTTTGTGTTGCAGCAGCTGAACCAGCAGCTGTGGTGGCTGGGGGGCCGAAGGGCTCAGGTACAGGAGAGGCCCGTGGTGGGCCAACTCCAAAGTCTAACATCACCCCTTTTAGTCAGGATGAGAAAAGCCGCTCCCATCAGGCTCCGTGGTTCTATATAGATTCGGTCTGTCTGGTTGGCCAGCTGCCATACGCCCCTTGTGTCCCTTAAAGGGTTGTAATCCAGCCCCTACTCTGCCCTCTCCTTCTCCCCACTGGTTGTTGTTGTGTTACCCCGCCTCCCTTCTGTACCCCTTTATAAGTGTGTCACAGGCGGCAGGCCGACCTCTTCGTCCCTGGGGTCCTTCACTGTGGTTTGGTGATAAACCCCTGGGAACTCTATATGGGGCCCACCTCCTGACTCTTTGCCCCTAGTGACCCCTGATCTGGCCAGCTCAGTGTGAGCGTGTGCTGTGTGTTCCCACCGCACGGCTGAGAGACCTGGCTTGTGAGTGTGCCAAGTAGCACTGCTGGGGGTTCCTCACTAAAGAACGCCTCAGGAATAATGCAGCAGCTTCTCTACCGAATACCCACACGGTGATAGTTTTCCCTTTTTTTCCTGTGCCAAACTAAGGATTCTGTTTCTCAGTTAGACCTAATCTTAAAACCTGTCTTTTGAAATTTTCTTCTTTTTTTTCTTAACAAGAATTTTTTGGAAGGAATTTCTGTTCCTTATGTCACTCAGAATGAACTGCTTAATCCATGCTACAGCTACTTCTCCATCAGTGACAGATGAGAAGTCAGTTAGCACCACAAAAATTGTCTCTGCCTGCCCTTAGTATGAGACACAGGAGTCAGGCTGAGAAAACGAACAGGACCCCATTTTCTCTGATATTCTTTCCCTGCTAACTGATTTGAAGAATCGGGAAACGAATTCTGTTTGACTCAATATGTTTGGCACTCTGGGTCCATAAGCACATCAGAAGAAATAAAGATGGTGTGATTTCTAGAAGGTTCAGTCAAACTGGTCTGGAAATATAATACTGGAAAGAAAGTATTCCATTTCTTAATGAAGCTTCATATACCAGCAAAGTATTTGCTTTAAAGTATTCCTTTTTCAACTTAAGCTCTAACTTGCCCAGAAATTGTCATGCTGATGTATGTTTAGAAGAAGTCCTAAGTTTTGCTAAGACTGTGATGTGTTCCTTCCTGAAGCACTTCAGTGCAGGTGTGAAACTATTCTGTGGGCTTTAAGGATGTATCCACAAAACTTTTCACATAACCAGTGTTCTGTTTTAGATAAGTTTGAAAAAGCCGTAAGTGTAGTTTTTTAAATTCTACTTTTGTTTACTGCTTTCTGCATGAAATAAACACAAACTTTACTAATTTATTTAAAAATCAATATCATATAGAGAGCAAATTGCTTTTATGGCTTAATTTACAGTGTTATGGCTCACACAGTGTTGCAGTAAATGCAGAAATGTTAGCACTGTTTAAATCAAAAGTGAACATTATAAGTTGTTTACAGACAGCAAGCTCAGCAAACAAAAGTAGTGTTATAGAAAATAAAAACACATTGATAAAGTACTTGTCATCTAATAATTCTCTGTACTTCAAAATCAGATTTAGAGGTGTTGTCCAGTAGGTGGACAATACTTTCTTATTCTGCATGATTTTAAATTTTACACAACAGCTGTTATTTATCAATACAGCTGGAAACAGTGATGTTTCCCACTGTTCATTAAAAATAATAATACCCATCTATTCAAGATTGTTCCTTGTATCTATTGTGGTTTGCAGAATTGTTTTTTATTGTTTTGAGTCAGTGACCACAGAATCTTTTCTAGGCTTACCAAGAGTAATGTCTAGGACAGTATCTCTGTAAATGCAACATATTAACACCTAAATGTATTTATATAACATTCCTCCAACTAGTCATGTGGAATTCTATTAAATCGTGAATAACGGGTAGCCCATAGATTTGATGTTTCAGCAACATACAGAATTTAGTGGACACAGGCCGTCACTGATTCTTGCTGTGAGAGGAGTGGGAGGTCACAAAGAAAGATCATCTTTTTCTGTGTATTGTCTGCCTCTCTCCTTATTGCATGAACTCACTCCTCATAAGTAAGTTGAGGAATTCAGATTCAGCAGCCTCTCAAGGCCTGCATGCTTTGGCATGCTGAGATCTGACCAGAAAAAAGATAGGAAGGTCTTCATTACACAGAACTATCTTTTGAGGACATATGCCTTAGGCTTTGATTATTGAGGAGAAAATTCCATGTTCTCCTTAACTGGACTAACAGCTTTCCTCTTCCTTTAATGCTGGTCACCACAGCAAATGCAAGGTGGGCTCTGATCCTCCCCTCTGTCCAAAACCCAGCTGGATCCAGTCTGGCACTGGGCTGAAGGCGCAGTCTGCTGCAGTGACAATGTATGCTGCGGAGGGGGGCAGTTTAGCTGTGTGCTAACACAGAACATAGTTCTGGCTTTAACAGCACCCCAGGTGATGCGAGGCTGGTGCTGCTCCTGTCGTGTTTGCTGCTGACAGAACCAGGAGGAGCAGATATGGCTGTCAGGGTTCAGAGCCCCATTCCACCATTTGGTGTGGTTACATCTGCACTGCCTTGTGAGCTGCACATTTAAGCCCTTCTGCAGAGTTCACCAGAACTACTTCCAGTAGTCAGGCTTTTACAGAATTTGTTGTTTATTTCGTTAAACATGGCTTGCAAAATGAAGTATGGAGCATTAATAAAAAGATTGGGATTTGTGAGGCATCATAATGGAGTTAAAGGTACAGCTATCACAGACGTCCAAAGTTATCTTTAAAAATAATGATTTTAAAATATTCTTTTATGTCTATTTGTTTTAGCATATCTAAGTGCATAATGGAAATAATTTCCTTAAACTATATTATCTTCATGCCTCACTGTACTTAAACAGATGCATGATCTTAGCATGGGACTAATTTTGTTCACTCTAAAGGGACTAAGTTTGTGCTTAGTTTTAAGTACATTTAAACATTTTCTTATTCAGGGGGTGATATTTCAAGAAAAAAAATATCAGCTCCTGTGCATAAAATAAATGTTAAGATACCATATAATGTATAATTTACTCCAACCAATTAGCAAGTAAAAATATTCAGTATGAAAAAAAAAAGGTGTATCATTAGACTATATGTTTCTGGCTGCAAGAAATTTAAAAAAATGTGTTCAATTATCTGGAGGTCTAGTTTTATATTCTCAAGCAAGGTTTTGTCCAGGGGATTGTTATGGACTTGGGAAACTTCTTTCTTTACAGCTTCACTCAGAGGTTTCTGCAATGGCATGAACAACTTGTAGTTGAGTAAAACACTAGTGAGTGTGCATCAGGAAGTCCAGTTATTCCCTTAGGAAATAGTTTCTCATTCTTCATATGGATAGGTTAGAATTAACATTCTGTAAGATTTAAATTTTGTGTATTAATATTCTGATAAAAAAAATACAGTCAATGGATGAAAAAGAAATGGATATCTCAGGAGTCATAGAAGGATGCCACAATCAAGGAATAGGAAGAAGTAGGTAGTAAGAGAGCACATGTGTAAGAGCATATGTCTTGTAGCCTAGCAGTGACAGCACTCAACTTGAAACTGAGCGTAGCCGAATTAGATCCTAAAGATCAGTTAGGTTTAGTGAGCTGCCATTTTGCATAATTCATTAACTAATTGGTATCGGCATTTTGGCAAGTAATTAGTGCTAAATTTCAAATAGAATGGTTTAAGTATTAGGATTTTATTCTTTTGGATATGATGGCATAGGTATGAAATGTTATCTCTGCTATTAATTCCTCTAAATCTGACATCAGAAAAAAAATGTGTTTTATAGAAAATGGGGACAAGGATGCATGCCACTTTGTATTTCTCACTCTTATGTAATTCAGTTAAGAACTGAAGGAGTTGTCAGAGAAAAAGAAGTCACTGAACTGGGGTGGTGGCTTTTTGAAGACAATCCTCCTGCAGTAGTGTAAGTTACATTGTACTGAGCTGCTTCTGGTTGAAAAAAAGAAAAGAGAGAACCAATTTTGAGAGATGCTGAATAGATTGGTGGTGAATATGAATCGATAATTAAAGTACCTCCTATTTAGAATTCTAAGCCTACCTTTTCAACAAAACATTCCTACGGCAAAAAATACTTTTGACTGCATGAGCAGGAATATGAGAGGGTATTAAGTTGTGAGAAGTTAAGAGAGAAAAATAGTTAGAGAAACAGTTGTGTTTTCAAAGTCCTAATGCAGCAAAATTTATACATAAATAGTAAGCACTAAACAATTCCTTTATCTTCACCAGTGCAGTTCTTCAGACTCTGAACAAGGCCATGATGTCAGTGAAATGTAAGAATGCATTTGGAATAAATATTTATGAAATAATTTCAAATATTCAGTAATGCAAATCCCAGATTATGAAAGAGACTGACCATAAATACGACTTCTGTCACTCAATTCCTCCAACTCCTCCACAAAGAGAAAAAAAAATAAAGAAGAAATTCCCTTTTGTTTCATTCTCATTTACCCTTATAGCCTTGAACATCCCCTTCGTTCACAGACCCTCTGAAGCTTTATTCCCACAGATGCTATGCTGGAAACACTGAAGCTGCTTGTAGTATTAAAGAGCTGTAGTCCTTCCTAAAATGACAACTCTTCAGTTTTCAGAGCAAGATATGGGAAGCAGGGAAAAAGGGTCATCAAGTTAAAACTTGCTGGCCTGATGGCTGGATCCTTATGTCTATTTTTAGGTTGAGGCTGAGGTTGCTTCATAGTCTGAGCAGATTCCGCATAATCAATTGTTTTGTATCAATCTATCCAGTAATCATAGAGCTTGCTAGCTTTAGCAGGAAATAAAGTTTGTGGGTCATGTTTTTCTTTCCTGATGAAGCATAAAAATAGTTAATAATTTTGAAAATCCTTTTCTTTGCAGTGCTTGTTCTAGTATTTAATGGAACTGTCGACGTAAACTTCAAGCAGCTCCTTCCTGTACCTCCTAAATTGCTATTGTTAGCTCAGGTACTTATTTCCTGCAACATATTTGCCAAAACAGCCTTATCTTGCTCTTGTATGATTATTTCAAAGTCATCTAATGTGCCTTGAGTTAAGACAATGAGGGTTGTTCTTTCTGTGAAACAAGTCATCCATGAAATGAGGTCAGCAGTCCTTTTTCATGTATCTCCCTTCTATTTCTTCATAAATTTGTCATGTCATCGTAACTCCCATTTAAATCAGAAAAAGAGACAGAGGAGATAAGGAAGAGAGATTATTCTATGAATTTTGTGGTATTCTATTTGCTCCCTCCCCAAGACACTGCACCTATGACAGTCCTGTCATTACTGGAGGAGACTTAATGCCCCTTCAGAATGCTGGGTCTGGTGGCTGATGGTCTTCAGAGACTGTTCCTGGAGCAGCTCCACTAACATGTGCCTGTTCTTTATTATTGGTAGAACATGGAGATTTTAAGCCCTGATTGACTGAATATGACATGATTTGGGAATAAAAACATACATTCTTCCCTTCTAATGTCAGTGTTTCAAGTCTGGAATATCACAAGTTTAATTTATCTTCCATCAAACATGGATAAAAGATCTAAGGTAAGGACAGTAACGTGATGTTGAGAGGATGAATTTCTGGTATGTGAAATTACGGCCATAATCTTAGAGACTTGTTAGGGCTGAGACAGACTGACTGGCCCATTAAAATCTCCAAGATTAAAACTACATGTCCTCTGTCATACTAAAAGTAAAAAATTAAGTCCTTTGTGTCATGATTTGATTTTTAGATTTGAAGAGAACTTCTAAAAAGCACCCCACTTTACCTGGGTTAGTACCTACGATGAGAATCTTCTGAAAGAGCTCTGAAGTATATCTATCTTCTTTCCTTTACTATCCATTCCATAAGAGATGTTGAGAAAGATATCTTTTCTTGTTTCAAAGTTCAGTTCTTCTTCCCTTGGTCAGATTGTTTTTCTTCTGCTTCCCCCCCCACTCCAACTTGTAATAGGTGTTGTTATTATATTTCAGTCCTCTAAGTTTATGTTTCATGCTGAGGGAAAATAATACTCCTGATGAAAAAGTAAATGACATATACTATAATATTTAAAATAGTAGATTTCAGTCATCTTTGATTATGCTTCATCAAGTGTATCTTTATCCACAAACTGTTTAAAATTCACAAAATGCAAAAAAACCCCGTTGTTTGACTGTTCTGGTATTCTTGTTACTCTATTGAATTGAACCTGTCTCATGGTTTAGGTGTATTCTGTTTTCTGGCTGGAAAAGGGAAAGTTCATTCTCATCTTTTATGCTACATGCTTTTATAATGTAGATAATAAATCATGTAAAAGCTTCAAGCATTTCTTTCATGAAAGGCAAAAAAATTTTTCTGGAAAAAAAAAAAAAACCAAACCACACCAAAGGAAGAACAGAGAGAAATAAT
>WEIT01024078.1:0-17431 GCA_013389985.1 Dryoscopus gambensis | reverse complement strand
CTCTCTCCCTGATATCTGGCTTGGCTAAAGAAATTTGTAGGTTCCAGTGGTAGTGATAAAGTTAATCTTCTTTGTCACAATTCAGCCAAGTCTGTAAAGAAGCTCAACCTCAGACCACACAATCCAAGAAAACTTTAGGTTTAGATGTATAAGTTCCCAAAACTCTGCTGTGACTAAGATGAGTATTATATACCTGCCTTTTTCCCTTGAAATCTTTGGTGCTTTCACTACAGGATCTTGTGCAAATGAATGGCGTTGCTGGAACAATTTGTTTCAATTAGGAAACTCTCTTTAATTTCCTCCCATGTTAAGAGGCTGGTATTCCAAACGAACAACCTGCAGAAGAGATGTGATTTGCAGCCACAGCTATCTGTTAGTCAGTCAACAAGCTCATCAATGATAATAAGCAAACAGGAACTCAAGATCAGAAAAAAAAGCCATGAGAAGTGAAGAGAAGAGAAACTTCTTGAAGAGCAATAAAAGAACTGCAGGGAAGCTTCTAATTAGCAGCAGAAAAAAAGGAGGAATGTTGGAATATTTTGTTATCACAACTTTTTACACTTACATATTTTATATAATAAATATGTGACATACAGTTATATAAATATAATTTACATTTTCAATTAATTATATGTATACGTATTTATTATTTTAGTACCACCAAAAAGAAGATATTGAGAATTTGTTTATGACCCATAAAGGACATCTGCCAACAGCAAAATGATTCTCAAAAATTCAAGATTTAAAAAATTTTACTACCTAAGCAGCTCGGTGGCTGCTTAGTTTTTATTTCAGTGATATGAGACATGGAGAATGATACAAAATGTGTCTGACAGAAACAGCCTCTCTCCAGAAGTAAGAAATTTTACAGAGCATGCCATGTGTGACCATGACATTGATGAAAGGAAGCTCTCCGTACTGATGAACCCAGGATACAGCATTGGAAAAGTTTGATGGCCATTTCACCTTATGCAGCTATCAAACGTTATACATGTAACTTTTATTATGACCAATAAAACCTATTCCCAGTCCATTGCAGATGGACTCTATTTAATGGTCAGTTTCCTAATGTCATCATCTTTGCTGCTTCTGTGTAAAATGTAATGATATTTCCATCGCAGAGCACAGCATTGCTGCACGCAGATGAGATTATTTGGGTCAATGTAATTGTTATTACTGTGTCAATGATATTGGCCTGTGGCACCATTGATTTAAAATAAATCTCCAAATTGTTTAATTATACTGTAAATAATGAGATTAGCTCAGTTGGTCAGAGCATGGTGCTAATAAACGCCAAGGTTGCAGGTTTGATTCCTGAGTAGGCCATTCAGTTAGGAGTGGGATTTGATGGTCCTTGTGGGCCCCTTCCAACTCAGAGCATTCTGTGATTCTGCAAAACATGGACAGCTTTATGTACAGATTTGTTCTTAGTATCCAAACAGATTCACAGCATGGCTTCTAATTCTGTGATACATCAATTTTAATAAAGACTCAAACAAAAACTCTGCGTAAACCATAGGTAGAAAATTAATCATAGGTTTATGGAGTTGTCCCAGACTGCAGCATGGGAAAACAGAAAAGAAGAGGGCATTACAAATATGAACTCTAAAAGGACTACATGTTTTATAGTTCAGTCAATTATTAGTATATATTTCAGTTGGAGCATATACAATGCAGAAAGAGCAGTAAGGTACTTCCTTTTTAATTGAAAGAGATTACTGCAAAGTTTAGGTCAGAATATAATTTTTACACCATTTTGGGGTTTTTTTTTTTCCTTCTCTTTCTTTCTTAGTCTGTCTATGTACCAGAGGAAGTCACTTTCCAATTACACATGAGGCCAAGGGTTAAAAATTAACAAAATCAGAACATAGAGTATTTTTACGGAGGTAAATTCAGGCAGTTACTGTTGTTTTTTCTAAAACTATAAATTTCACATAAAATTGGATATCCAATATAATGTGTTAATGCTTGTAAGTTAATGAAGAGATGTCTCTGAAGTAAATTTGTCATACCTAAACAGGCAGAATTCTATCTGTAGTTTATAAAGCGTAGAGATATTTCTCAAGATATCAAATACAACTATAAAAATTGATCTGTGAAGTAAATAATTTTCAGATAAAAGCTATGTTGAAAGTCTTCATTAATGTTGCAAAGTCTAGCTGTTGGCATTTAGGGAAGGAATCAGAATTTAATACACGACTGTTTAACTGAAGATCACATTTTCCATAAACCCAAATTAGGCATTTCTGAAACATATCTGGAAATGTACTCTGATGAGACACTGGTACTATTTACTGGTTACACAGTAAATATTCAAGATTAATTATTTTCCCTGTGTCTTTTGAAATCTTCATTGTTTTCAATAGTGTCCATTTTGTTTGTTTTAATGATACACCAAAGTATTTATTACTTGCTACTTCCTGTCTCATGAGCCTTGTGTTTACAGCCCATCCCTCTCTGAATTTTGGCAATGCCAAGTCGTGGTAATAGAACTGTCTGTTCTGAGGTCTAGACTTTGGATTGGTTTGTTTCTTTTCCTGTTAAATATGGCTAAAGTTACTAAATAGTTATGGGCTTCATGGTTGCATTCATTATTCCCCTTCCATAACCATCTTGCACTCATATCTAAGAGTCCTTAAGTATCAATACTTAATAGAACACTAAACTCTTCTTCAGTGGAAGGTGCATGTAATCAAACTCCTGCCAGTGACAGAGGTAAGCCTGCATTTGTTGTGATATCTGGATTATTAGGTTTAGTAATTTTTAAATAGCTAGTTCCACATCAAAGTGAAATATCCCAATGCATCAATACCAATTTGGGTATTAATTTTCAATATTTTATATAAATCTTACTGGTCTCAGGGAGAGATTTTCTTATAAGCTCCCTTATCTATACTCCTATTCTGGTCCTTCTGTGTGGGAGAACATTGATTAAAGTCCCCAGAACCACATCATTATGTCACTGCAAATTAAATTCTTCATCTGCTTTACCATCTTCAAAATTCTCCCAGCTGATAAGAAAGAAAATAACTCATCTAGAAAAGCCAGCTTAACAAAACTGAATCACTCCATTATTACAGATACCTTCATCTTCTGGCTCCTCATCTGCTGTCTCAACATTTGTTTATAAATTGACTGGAGTGGAAACTAAAATTTACTATAACTGTATAGCACAGAGTCTTGATTAGCTTAAAGATCTCTGGGTGCCTCACCAATTTAACCCGTAAAATAAAAGAAATGAGACCTACCTTGGGAGCACAATAACAGGTCATGCAGAAACTTCCCTAGTGGTGTCAGAGTAGTTCATGATCTCTTTAACACAAACATCTGAAATATGAAGATTTTGAGTGAAATTATGGCTCCAATGAAGTCCATGCCTTTTTTTTTTTTTTTTTTTTGGTCTTATTTGGGTAATAGTGTACTTTACAGAACATCTGTGTATAAAATTAACTTTAGAAAATGGCATATCATTTTCTTTTCTTCTGTTCTTCAATGGCTTTATTATTGCATTTACAAGCAGCATGACAGAACATTCTTGTTTTCATCCTTGGTTTCATAAAAAAGCTATTTCTTTTTCCTTTCAAGCTTACGAATCTGATAGCTGTGTGTCAGTTTTGTAAACTTGACAGATGTGTTCTTTTAAGGGAGGAGATCAAAGGGAAAGCTGGTGGGCCTGAAAGTTTTGGCTGTGACAGAATGAACTCATCACAGAGGACTGAGCTGACAAGTGTTGCTGCCAGGGCGCAGCGAGAGCCAGCTGCTTGCTTAGGGATGGGGAGCCAGGAGCTGAGGGGCACCCGCGTGCTGGCTGTGTTCTCACAGACAGGACATCATCCCCAGGGTCTGAACATGGCAGGCAGAACACAGTGCTGGTAAGAGGCCCCGTCTTTAGCCCTAGACATGGCAGTGAACCAGTTCCAGATAAATTCCTGTCAGGAGCAGCTGGTGACAGGACTGGAGACAGGGCTGGGGAGAGGTGTACACCTCAGGCAAGGACTGTGCTGGATTTGTGGGGGGTTCCAGATGAGGCTGGTCAAAGAGCCCATCAGGGCTCATCAGAGAAATCAGGCCCCACAAAGAGCTATTTGCTTTTACGTCTTTTCCCTAGCTTCTTTTTTTCCTTCCTTTTTCTACCAACTGCAAACCTAACAAGGTGAACACAGGTTGCCTCATTCCTTTTGTGAATGGCACCCTGCGTACACATCTATGAATAACACTTAAGAGGATAAAATGCTGAAAGTCTTCTTCATACTTAAGGGAGAAACAATTAAATGCTCTGTTGGATCTGCTGAGTTCTCAGGTGGCCCCCTAAACAATGTTTCCTTAAACAGAGCTCCATCTGTCTGAATCTACAAATCAGCACATAGGAGACCCTTTTTGCATTCATATCTTTGGACTTTTACACATACAGTTCTGAGAACGAAATGCTAATTTACTTGCACAGCCACACACCACAGAAGAAAATTCTGGATAGCACTGAAAACAGAGGAGGTTTTTTTCAGTGGAGATGGGATTTCATATTTACTTTTTCACTGTTCTAACAGGTTTATCCATGAATGTCACAGATGCATTTGGAAAGACTGATCAACACCTCCCTTGGGAGCTGAAATAAATGCAGAACAGTAACAGAAACTTTTGCATTTCAAAGGAGGTTCTTGAGACCAAGCTGGTTGCAGACAAATATAACAGGGACTCTTTCCTTATTCTTTTATCTAGCTTAATACAATGCTTTTGAGATTAATTTCTCTCTTACTTACGCTCCATGTATTTGTCAGTCAAATTTCCTCAGTTATTAACCATTCATTTGCTATTCTGTAACTTATTATGTTAATTCATTTTACAAGACAGCATGAAGGGACTCTTCCTTCTCCGTTTAAATAAGGCATAAAGCTTTATGCTAACCTCCATAAGTCATGCTGAACTTGTCAGGAATATTTATCACCTGAGTTAAAGAGGTATCTACACAATTTTCAAGATAGTGATATTGTTTATTAGCTTACTTTTTTCTTTACTGCTTTTCAACATATACTGATGTGGGATTTGGGATCCATACAGTTTACACTGCAGAGATAATCAGGTCAAAATAAAATTAGTAGAAGTTGTTCAGTTATTTTCATTGATTTATCAGTTCTAATGACATCATACCGAGTGAAAAGTTTTCAAGAATGACACATAATCATAATGAAACAATCTTGCCTCAACACATGGTAGTCCACTGTATTGAAGAGTGCCACAGAAAATCCATTTAATGTTATCATTGTGTTATTAGAAATGCCTTGAAAAGTAGATACTTAGTTATTGAATTTATCAGTTGGAAAAATATAAATGAATATAATCTTCTTAGCCTGTGAATGTGAAAACAAAATATTGGGTTTGTCTCACTAAAACCAATATAAACTACTGAAGCTGGACTAAAACCAAAATGTGACATAGTGCTTTCCAGTGACATTTAAGAGCTTACTGACTCAAGAAAGTTTCTTCTAAAAGAAACTGGGTACTTTCCCACATATATCTAATTAACTTTCAATGGGTTTTTGGAAAATTAGGTCACTAAATTACCACTATAAGCAGTATTAATGTAATACTTTCCAACATTTTCATATGTCTTAACCCCAATACTTGAATGCCTAAAGGTACATTCATAAATCATCAATTTCCAGGTTGATTTTCCATTCTGTAATTTAATGGAAGCTCAAATCGACCCCAACACTTCTAAAAATGCAGTCTATGTTTACTAAAGAAAGCCTAAAATAGGCATCCCAAATAGACAACACTGGTTTCATTTACCTCATTTAATAGTTTGTTGTCACCAAATATTTCAATAATTTTTCTTTGATTTTGCCAACATATCAACTGTTGAACAAAATACTCAGAATGTGCACACTATTAGCATTTTGGATCCAAGCAGATTTTAGGTCAAAGGAGAACATAAATATAATTGAAATGAAAATTGTTCATTTGTTTCCCTGCATTAAGGACTCCCTCTTTGCTTTCTCAGGTAAGTCAGTGCTATCTGTAAGAATCTTTCTGGCATACAGAAATCTCAGAAATGTATGTGGAAAACTACTCACTGAAACTATTCTATGGAAAGTAATAGAAAACTCCAAAACATCATTATCTAAACAAGAGAGTCAAATAATTACAAATACTCACAAATACAAATAAAATTATTGTAGAAAAGAAAAGTTCTGTTTATATAAAACGGACTGACAAAAAAACCTGAGCCACTTGTGACTGGGGAGAAAAGATCAAAGATCCTTGTAAGACACCACTTTTAGCAAAGGAGTCATTCATCCCAAGAAAATTTTGAATGCATTAGATTGTTATGCTTGAAATGGCATTTATACCTCTTCTCTTTAAGGTGTTTAAAATACAGTTGAGCTAATTACACTCTTGCCTGCTGGACAAATCATCTATGGATGTTCCTAAAATAATTTATGGATATTGGCTCCGACAAATATACGGATATTAACTAAAATATCTTAATTTGTGACAATTACTGCTGACCTGTTATTATAACTCCATAGCCCATGTTTCTCCACTTCTGATTTATTTGCTTAGTTTTTTCCAATATATCAGACTGTGAGAGAGGCATGTGTTGCAACAAGCCTCCCTCAAATGGAAACAGAACTCTGCTCCAGCCACTGCAGCAGTTCAGTCTCATTATTTTAATCACAGTGCAGCATTTACAGTTGGAAAGGAAAAGTGCTGCTTCCATTGTCTCCATCTGGCAAGCTGTCTGTCTTCTTAATGGACATGAATTCCAAGTCTTACACCCACGGCCATGCTTGAATTCATCCCCCTCAGCACAGTACTTAACAAGAGCACTTTTAAAAAAAAAACATAGTTGAATGAACTATCAAGCTTGGTCTTCAGGGTTAATAGCTATTTCCCTTATTGAAATGCTTATAAAACATTTTTCTCCAGGCTTTCTATGGTTATTAGCTNAAGTTCCAGCAAAAGTAGGACTCAGTGGAGCTCAGTGGTACTGCCCTCCCTTTCAGGAAACTGCACCATTCCCCAGAACCTGGTCAAAACCAGAACAGAGTACAAGACATATTCATGTGGCTTTATGCTCCCCTAGATTTAGAAAACTGAGGGGAGAGGAATTTGTGATTAAGATATTTTTGGCACCCCAAGCGGAAATTTGGCACTTGTTGAACTAAAAATGTGTTATTTGTGTAAAGTCGAGTAATTTATGCATACTTCATACATGTGCATTCTTAATAATTCGGGGAGAGTCATACATAAGAGAACACAGAAAAGTCTAGCCTATGACTTAGAAGACAGAAATCAGTGTTTTAAAAAGAATAAAAAACCCAAAAGAACAGGAAAAGAAAAAAAAAAAGACATGGGTGTAATGACCTATTTTCATAAAGCACACCCTTTTCAAGTGAAGGGATAACTGAACAATAATTGGATTTGTAAAATCTACACCTCAACTGTAGGTAGCTGATCCATGTTGTGAATGAGACTGCAATTGTAAATCAGATTCTAGTTTCTAGCTACCAATAAATCAGATAATTTACAAACATTTAAGCCTCACATTTTTTTTTACACATGTACATGACCACATTCTATTTTTAGCTTCAGTAGATCATTTGCAAATGAATTTTAGGCTGATGATGGAGCTTCATAAAACAAACATTTGCAGTAATTTAAATGACATTAAAGTATTTTTATTCATCCCATTTGCCATTGCTTTTGTTTTACAAATTTTCTCTGTGCATTCACATTCCTAAGATAAATAAAATTAATATTTTTTGAAAATTGCAGTGTCCCTGTAATTACCTTGGATACAAATTGCACATATTTCATTGCCTTCATTAAGCCTGTAGTCACACGTGGCTCAGAAGATTAGTAATTAAGTGGTTAATTGACAGTTTACTCTACTTTTCCAGTCTGCCTTTGAATTTTTTTTACCAACACCTCATAGCTTCTTTAAGCAGTTTTAGCCTTTGCATACTGATATATCCCTTCTTCCCTGATTGACGGAATCACCTACACATAGTTTCAGGAGACTCAGAGTCTTATAAATCAGCATCGAATTGCGCAGAAATTAGTTTATTTCAATGAAAATCTTTCTTTAAAACTAAATGTTGCTGCCTATAGTAATGAAAACTGTAAATCTGTAAATCATAGTGTGGCTTTTAACAGTTAATGAAGTACAAGAACACTTTTTATTCCCTAGAGTATTAACATAAAAGGGTATGCAGATTAAGTGAAGATTCAGTCTAGATTCCTAGTAGGTAGCCCACAAGTTCTTAAGTTTACCAGTAGTTTTGAGAGAGGGATGTGGAAAGCCAGAAACAGGTAAAAGAGCAAATTGTAAATTCTACTTGTGCTCTTCTCTCAAACCAGGGATGCAAAAAAATGTATGTATTTCTCCAGTAGGTCATAGAGCATAAAAAGATTCAGAGACACAGCAGGTTTTGACTTCACACTCTGGTGACCAAATCCAGATTTTTCCTACTCAGTTCAAGGCTTCTTTTCAAGACAACTAAATAAAAAGATCTCCAAAGCATAGAAAGACATAAGACAAACACTGGTTTAGTTATGGGAAATCTACCCATACATCCAGAGCCTTCAATTTGTTTTCTGGACCAACAAATGAAAAGAAAAAAAGCATGTCAGGATAAAAGACATAAAAACAAAACCAAAACATATCAGAATATTGTACAAATAATTTATGTATTGTACGCTAATCCAGAAAGAAAAGCAAAACTTGGAGTTTTTTAAGTCTCTGGTTAAATTTAAATTAAATATCTTATATGCAACTCTGTAAAAATCCATGTGAAATAGTCATTGTGTGTGGCCATGGGAAGTCCATCAGATATATCGGATTAGCTGTTTGTAGGTGTGGATTATCTGGTGTATAGCCAACATGGAAGTCATATTTACTGGGTGACCTGTTAAGATGCTGAAACCTTTGCTCTTCTCACTATGAGCTTCAGTTTGCTGCTTTTTCAGCCATTCTGAGGGTCTTCAACACCATGCGGATGCACACTTCGACCAAGGATTTAGATGCCAAAATGAGTGGCATCTGATGGGGTTAGAGGCTTTTACTTCTTAAAAGCATTAGGCTTTCCAGCACTGAGCTGAACCCAGGCCAGAGCTGAAACGACCAACAGCTACCAGAACATGGTGATTGCTCCAAGGTGGTCTTGGTCCTTCAAACACATCCTGCCCAGCCATCAGAAAAAAGATGCCTACAGGGCAGACTCAGAACCAACAGAACAGACATATTTCTGTCTTCAGCTGTATCTTCAGCAAATCAGCTTCACACCAACTTACTTTGTCCTCCTAGTCTCAAATCAAAGGACATGGCACATTGCGAGAAGAGTGACCTCATTTCTTATTTGCTGTGTGTTGGGTTTGTGCAACCAAGAAGAGTAGGGGTCAGACAGGCCTCCAGCCTCTGCTTTAGTGTGTGCATGACAGAGATGGGGAGAAGAATGGGGCAGGACTTTCTGCTCACAAGTGATTATTGGATATCCCACTAGACATCAGATATTTTCTCTCAACACCTTCTCTGACAATGATTAGATGCATAAAACATTGTAAGTGATTTCAAATATCCTGCTGTCTTGGGGTGACATATGTCTCAAACCGGGACACCTGCAAAATCATATTCTTTTGATCTCTGGTTAGCTATCAGTTAAGTATGCCCTGCCTGCATCACTGACAGATCAATAAAGGATGCAAAGAGCCAAGCATTTTGAATGGTGCAAGGCTTTGTTTTTGTTTTGGCAGTCAGGATCCAAAACAGCTAAAGCTATTGAAGCTTTAGAATTTCATCAAATGCAAATTGTCAGCCTTGGTACACAGAAGGTTAACACTATACTTCTTAGCCCTGGAGTGGTACATGAAAATATACAGTCAGTGACATCAGGAAATCCATCTAAGCCCTGCATGTATATTTTTCACTTCACCAGCAACTCTAGTGGTAGCCAGTAGATCTAATTTCATCAAGCTTGTGCTCCTGACAGCAGTCACATCAAATTAAAGAATCTTCCAGACTTAGCTGGCACCTTCATCTAAGCCTTTATATCAAATAATATGCCTGTTGCCTTCATCATGCAATCCTTAATTATGTGAAAATCAGCAGACTGCCTCTTGTGCCAGCAAAGAAAATGAGGAAAGAATAGTGTTCCTTCCAATGCACATGGCTGGACACCCTTCAGAGACATCTGATTTGATTGGCAGTAACAATATTCCACTGATGTTCTTTTTTTATATCTATAACTTAAGGCCCTTTTCCTAAAGAATGAGCTTATGCATGCACATATTAAAACTTGCATAATTTTTTTTTTTCTTGGTGACAGGGATGCTGCAAATTTTACTTCTGGTTTTTAAACAGATGCTGCTTGGTGGATAAGTATGATATGCCCCTAGGCCAAAAATATCTTGCTGAACAAAGATGTTCTAATTCCTTGGAATCAAATACAAACCCCAAAGGGGATCAAGGTCAGCACAGCTAACTAGGTGATCCATCAGCAACCTAATTACATTCCACTGACCCAGAAGAAATTCTAGAAGCAACAGATACTTCTGGATGCTGGAACAACCAATTGCTGGCCTCTGGGTCTTGTCATTACTTGATATCTCCACTGCTAAAACCATGCCTAAGAATCTTCTCCTATAACCTGATTATTAAACTGGATGCTAGTACCTAACAAAATGCTCCATGCTAAATTCCAGCATAATGCATCATAAAAGGGATTTTGTTCCTTGTAATATCCTGCTTCTCATTACCAATGCAGAATATTTTAAAATGAGCTTCTTTGGAAATTCTGATACTTCTGATACTTGCCATTCTGATACTTGCCATGCATTTCAGGAAACCTGGCCAGAGGGAATGTCTGAAGACTCTTGTCTGCCTTAGTTATAAAAGAACCAAAGCTCAGTAACTTCATCAGTAAGGAAGGATAATAATTAAATATTTTTTAAAATGGAAAAAAAGAAAACTATGCATAGACCAATTGACTGGTCTAAATCAGATATATTATAGATCCTCTTTTTTTGTTTGCCTGATATCTCAGTGGGACAAGGATCTGTTCTATATGCCCACAATATACTATCAGTTACAAAAAAAGTAATCAAATTCATGCTTTACAAATGTTTCTTGCTAATGGCTAAGCACAACTGCTCTTTTCAATGATGTCCACTGGTGCACTGAGGACAGCTGAAAAAGCAAACAAGAAAACTGCACTGGAAAAATAAAAAGAAACTACTTTAAGGATTATCTCTTTCTCACAGTCTGATGACTTTTCAGGAGGAGAGAAGCAGACAGTGTTATTGGCAAGAAATTGATATTAAAATATAAAACAAAAGGTACATTAGGTCAAGTCCCAGGTCAGTGAAGCACTGTGAGTGTGAACTGTAAAAAGCATTCAATTGTTACAACTGTATTGAATTGTACGCTATGCATTTCTTTTTGTTTATTGCCTCATGCCACAAATATTCCCTTATTCCAAATCTCAGCCACATGCAGGAAAACATATTTGTGCTGCAATCTAAATGGACTAATAAAAAGCAACATTCAACCATTTGGAACTGAAATATTCATGAGATACTCGGGGAACAATGAAACTGAAGTGCTTCAGCTATCCGAAAGGAACAAGAGTCAAGAACACACAGGAGTAACTAGAAGGTGTCCTACTGTGCCTTCAAACTTTGCTCTTTATTTTTTCTCCTGCCTTTTACTCCTCTTGGTTCAAATCAAGCAGCTTCATTCCATTTAGTAGACACCACTCCTGGCTACCCAGGTGGCTCACATCCATTTATTTAAATTTTAGCCTGTGTTAAATTAGTACAAAAGGAGATAGCAGACTCCTCTGCCTACCTGAGTGAACTCCCTTTGCCACAGTATAGTCATACAGCCAGATGATGTAATTATGCAAGTGTGTGCATCTTCACATGTGTCCAAACAAATATTGAAATTGATTTTAAAATTTCCTAAACTTGAATCGTCACTCTCAGGGAAAACTTCATATCTCATGCTTGTTATAATTAATAACTTTGCTGAGAACTAGCTGCAGCTGAAGCTTCTTGAGACATTGTAGTAGCTGACCATTTCCTACTTCAATGAAACATATGACCCAAATAAGAAAAACAGTTTCCTAATTAAAATTGCAAGCAGTAAAACTAAATTATCTTACACTATTATTTAGAAATCTGGGTCAGTGCTATTCTTGCTGGGAGTTAAATGGGTCTAGAAATAATGTGCAATGGGGCCAGCTATTTTAAATCCCTGCAGCTCTGTGCCTCGGACCCTTACGACTGACATCCGTAGCTAAAGAGGATGTTATCTGTGCCTCTTCAGGATCTGCTGGTCTGAGCAAGCAGAAGGTAATGTCACATAATTTTGTTTATAATTCTTTATTCTTAGCACCTGCCTAGCTCTCTGTAATGGCAAATATAACTGTCACCTTTCTCTTCTTTTTAATAGACACCCTTTTTCAGAAGGGAAGGTGGAGCATTCCAGCAGTAGCACAGAAAAGGTCTCTGCTTCTCCCACTTCACAAGTGTCTTCAGTTACTCCATACCTTTTCTCTAAGCCTTGTACACAGGAAGGCAACTATAACCTAAACAAAAAATAAAGCAGGTAATCGGCCCGCTAAGTCTGGAAATAAGAGATATTTTAGAGAACTTTCAAGGAGCCTTTGATCTATTCTGACCATTTCAGATCACGTTCAAACTGCCAGGATTACCTTTAAATGTCTACATTAAAACTTTCCTTTCCTTTTGGTAAAACAGCCAGCACTGCCTACATACAACTTTTCTTTACACATCCTGTAAGGGCAAAGGCTGCTCTGGCTGCAGCCAGCCTCCTCTCTTCCAGCTCCCCAAAGCTGTTTGCCAGTGTTTCTGCACCACCTCTGTGCAGAACCATCGCTCCTGAAGTCCCAGTCAGGGCTTCTGCATCAACACCTAAACAATGTTTAAAGTCAGGAATATTAACATAATTCAAAACCACATCTCTTCATATCTCAATTTGAAGATTGACTTCAAATTGTTTAAATTCTTGTGCATTAAAATATGTTTCAATAAGAAAAATAAAAAGATTTGATGTGAATTATCCTCAATTCAACTGTTCTTTTTCTGAATACAAGAAAATAAATAGCCTTGGCGGGGGTGGGGTGGGGAACTGTCCAAGTTTTCATCTTGAAAATTAATTTTTCTATTGACTTGTTAAATGACAATTTTTGACTTTTTTTTTTAATGCTGATGACCATTTTTTGACATCTTAAAGCATCTTTTCCCAACTTCCTACAGTTTCCAAACCTTAAGTAATCTTCACATAGTATGTACTCTTGAGAGAAGTCCTGTGGATGCAGGATACAAATATCAACAGAGGATTCGAAAGCTGAAGAACTAAACACTGTCTTTCCTAGATTTATGTGCAACTTACTTTTGTATCAAGCTATCACATGCTTACAGCAGTACAATTAACATAGGATCTTAATTTTTTACACCAAAGAAGCTTCAGTAAATTCATTTTGTTTGATGCAACTCACCCCACAAGCCCTCCACTTGCACAGCCTTTATCATGAGCTCTTAAACATCTTTAGGGGGCATCCAAATTTCCAGATTATAAGCTTTAAGATCGTTTTTGGCTGGTACATTGTTCCATCCTAGCTCTTTTGCTAGATTTATCCTGTGTATTTTCTGAAGTGTTTAGGAATCCCTCTGGGATACCAAGTGTTTCAAACACATGAGAATGTGCCATACTCTACACTGAATGTTGGCTTCAAAGTTAAGCCATGCAATAATTTTTGTTCCCACTTTCACAAGTATTTGAGGAATAATGTGAGAGAATAACCATCATCACCTTTTAGTCATGAGAAACTGTATGTATGTTTAGTGTCTTCATTAACATAAGCACTAAAAAGAGTTTGCTTCTGTTTTTTAGCAAAACATTTACTGGAAAATAGTTTAAAAATGAAGAGGACTTCAAGTTATCATATAGCAAAAAACCAAAAAGCAACCTAAACAAGTTTTTATTTTTGTTTTCTGAAGGCATTCTATGTAACAGAAAAGTAATATATATTGTTTCATCTTTGTAAATCAAACATTAGTTTCGTCTATTGAAATTATAAATCTGCAATGCTGTTTGGTTCCAAATGTGAAAAATAATTACTGTGTTTTCATGCCTATTAACAGAATCCTGAATCCAGCTCAGTTCAGTGTCCTCAACTATGTAATTACTATTAACAAACACAAGAATTTATATTAGAATTTTTATTTGAGGAATGGCATAACTGAAACAAGACATATAATTTAAATGTGAATTTTAAAAAATCTTATAATTTATTGAACTATGTAGAAGCTGACAAAACAGTATTTATAAAAATAGTGTAAGAAGGTACAAATAACTGAGAGAAAATTAAAGCAAAATATAGTACTGTACTTTCAACAACTTTGATAATAGTGCTTATCATCCTCTAAAATATCAACCTCTAAGTTTCTGTTCTGTAATATCATTTTTTTAGTTCATTATTTTGGTTGAAGAGCTGCTCAAAGCATTGTATTTCAACCCATAAACCTCTTGCTATGAAGAAATTAATGGCAAATTATTTTCTTAATCTCCCCTTTGAAGAATTGCCAGCCAGCAATAGTTATATAAAGCTTTTACCTATTGAGTTATTGGAGCTTTATATTTGAGTCTGTACTATAGATGATACCTTTATCTTCTAAGGTATCTTTTTGCTATTTTCCTAAAGAGAAAGTCCATTCTTCACAGCACGTATGGAATAGCAAAACAGCTGTTCTGCACGGAAGAAGACCTAGTTTTTCTGCCTCATAATGGCAAATCAATTAAACCTTGATTAATGTTTGGCTCAGTGTTACATAAATTTGTCTGAGAGCTGATACTACATAAGTTAAGATGGCCGGATGCCAAATCTCTTAAAACTGCGCTCAGGGCATCCCGTGCATCCCTTTTGAAACACAGGTTTGCTTCCTCTCGGTGCCAAAAAATGCTAACATGCAGAATGAGGACTAAGAAATACCTATCCTGTGTCTTTTGTTTGCTATCAAATATAGCTAAAAATTCAACCAGAAATATGATCACAGTGCAAATTCCAAGTTTCAATAATATACTTCAGAGTTTGCACTCTATTTTCTACTCCTTTTATTCGTGTGGTAACATAAAGAAGACTAAACAAACTGGAAGATTGATAAAGCTGTCACATTCTTTCAAAATAAGAATTCTTGATACATCTCAAATACTTTGATTAAAAATTCCATAAGTTTGAGTCATTCAGATCGATTGTCTGACTTAAGTCATCTCTACAAGCAATCTATCTTTATACTCAGGTGAAAAATGGCTAATGCTGTGGAGAGCTTCCTTTCAAGAAAGTAATAAACTGATTTCTGATTATTTGGCAATGCCAACCAGAAAGCGTGTAATCATATAAATATGTGGTTCTAAATAATTTGCGTGAGTGCCAGACACATAGGTGGAAATGCAGAAAAAGAAAATGAACTACAGTACACAACAAATTACGTGTTAAGAATTCAGTTGTCATCTTGATAATATTGTGATAAGTAATCCTTCTTAACATGGACAAAGTATATAAAACGTCTTTAAATGTACACTTTCCATCTTTTGATCACAATATATGTGGAGTACCATCTCATATATTTAGCTAACCATGGCTGCAGTAATATGTCCAAAAGTTCACTGATGTAGAAAAAGCATTTCTATAATTATGAAGTCATTAAAAATCAGCTAAAAATAGCAAGCACTAAATACACAGGCAGTTTGTGGCATTAAAAAAAGCCAACCCAAACTAATGGACAAGGAGTTATTAGTATCACTTTTGAAGTATTTAATCAATATTGATTGTACAGTTTAATGATACTTATTGTGGTCAGTAGCTCCACCCTGTGCTCTACAGAAATATGGAGCTCGGTATTTGATGTAATTTGCACTATTCAGTATTTATGGCAAAGCCTTCTGCGTCACCTCTATCATCTCACACTGGGCAAGATCCAGTTATATAATGTAAACTGTAATTAGAATGACAAGCCAAGCTTACACTTGCACAATGGCAGGTATCTATAAAGTGACCAGGTTTCTCAATTATTTCAGATTACTTTTCTCAAAATGTCTAAGAATTTTCATCAGTGCCTGCATTTAGATTTTAATCAGATATGCAGCAGGCAATTAGACATTTATTTCAAATGCTGTTAGATTTGTTTGCTGGCTCTTTCCTCAAAAGGCCAAAATAGCTGACAATAGCTAATGACTACATATTTCACGTGAAAAAGGATATGCAGACATAATTACTGCTGCAGTCTCATCAGAGCAGCCAAGTCTAATTAAGTGTCAAACTAGAGTTACAGAAGGGTTATGAAACCCTCCCTCAAAAATGACGACTCAGCTGTGGTGACACATAGACAATAAAACAACCTCAAGAGCAAGAGAAACATGACTTTTATGTAGGTTTGTGAATAATGCTAAAGAAAAGACCCTTTTTTTTCCATTATTCATAATATATTATTGAAATTAAAACAAAATAGCAATATTCAACCTGCAGCCAATATAGTAATATTCCCACTTTCATTAACAAGTCCTTAAAGCTGTAAATAATTTTTTAAATTGTTCTTCTCTCCAAATCAAATATAGGATGCTCTCATAAGCCTTATCTCTTTTACACTTGTAATTATTTACATTTTTAATTATTTGTATATCCTATTAATGAATATGTTAACTATTCTTAAATTGATCCTTAAAATATGAATGTTCTGTATTCAGTTTGAAGGCACAAAAAACCCATATGAAAGAGAGTAGTGTGTTAGATGCTCAGAAACAAACATGGGAAGGAAATAATATTATTGGCCCATCAACCTGCTAGTTTTCAAACACCTTTTCTCATTCTACGTTGCTCTCAGACAGCTTTCAATTTCTCATAAAATCTTGTCAGGGTAATAAGCCCAGTTTTTATCTAGCCTTAGTAAAGTCTGGTTCTTAAGAATAGAAGATTTAAAGATGGCACATTTTATATTCTGTTTATCATCCTGCATATATACACAGACATTCTCCATTATTTCTTCTTTAATGCAGCAATGACTTTTCTTCATTTGAGAAACATCCCCCAGAAAGAAAAGGCAATCAGTATGGCTTTATCACATCCCATTATTTCTAGAAGTGGCTGCCCATCTTAAGTTAGAACAAGGATTCCTCTTCTACTTCTTCCACAGAGCTCTGTCATTTTCGTGATACTTGTGTTGAATAATACTGATCCTTTTTTAATTTAAAAATGTAATTGTGTTTCAAGTAAATTCCTGCTACACTACTTATCATGTAGAGCAACACAGCTATGCTAATGCTCGCTGTGGTAACAATGCAGAATTTGCTCAGATTTTACTATTAGGAGACACTAAACTCTTCATGTGTGGCGTGCTAATCTTGTTCTAATTC
>WEIT01024070.1:1112-11461 GCA_013389985.1 Dryoscopus gambensis | reverse complement strand
AGGTTAAGTGAAAAGGGGAAACAGGACTAAGGAGAAGATTAGGGTAACATAAATGATTCTACAGGTTGAAACAGATACGGCACGTTCTGAGATTGAAGTTAGGAATAGCTATTCTGAGTTTAATTTATTATGCTATTCATTTTTATTAATATATTTGTTACATTTGACAGGAAAAAGGGCGTCAATACCCTTAGAACAGACAAGGTTTTGACAAGTACGAGAAAAACAGAAAAGAAAAGTATGCCCAAGGTTATATTTCCCCTACTGTGCATGATGAGCACTCTGCAAACACCAAAATTTGTTCCTGATGGGTCCTGTGTTAAATGTGCAATAACGCCACAAATAAATTAAATGCATTCTTTCTATTCATTAGTTAGAAAATAGTATCTTTATCTCAGTTTTAGCTGCACAACTTTAACAGAAAGGACAAAGCAGGACAAAGAAGTGCCTATTTTATTCTATACCCACTGCATCAAGGTTTAGTACACAGGCTGAGGAGAGCACAGATACTTATTAAAGATGCTGACAGTGGCATAAAAAGTAATTACAGTATTGTGCCTCCCTTTATAACAAACAACTCTACTTCCCTATCTTAGAGGTGACTCAAAGTCTTAAATTAGAATTCTCAGGGTCTCCCACATAGGCAAACACTGCAGGATTTGAACAAGTGGATATGCTTACTGTTCATATCACTTACTGTTAACTGTAATTATAGTATTTATGAATTTAAACCTCAATGACAACAAAGGCAGTAGCTCCACTACTTTTGTACTAGAAATGTCACTTTTAGTTTTTCCTCAAACACTATATTAAAAATGGGGGAACATTCAGAGGGTAAAAGAGAGAATTTTTTTTCCCCTTCCCTCCCTCCATTTTTCCCTTTTCAACTCAGACACTGAGGTTCTTGGAGAGACTTCCATGCAACACATGGAAGCACTGATGCAAACTCCTAAATATTTGTTAAATCTTTCCTGAAAATAAATGAATAAATGAAAAGGAATGGTTTGCAGCAGTTTTTCCTGTCTCAAGATCTGAATGTGGTTTCCGGGAACTGGTGACTGACCACCATCTCTGCTAAAAGAGAAGAATCTATAACCAAGAAAGGTTAGGATTCTGTGAAGAACAACACTGTCTCACCAACCTCCTAGCAGTTTGTGAGCACGTAATTAAATGCATGGATAAAGAGGATTCAGTGGACATAAAGTATTTGGATCTTTCAGACACGCTTAAGAAGATTCAACACTAAAAGCTGGGACAGGAACAAATCTGCCACGCATGTGGACTTGTAAGGTGGGAAACATTTTATGAGTTGAAAGCTGATGTAAAGATAAAAAACAACGGGTTAAGACTTAATAGTTTCTGTCTAGGATAGAGAAGAACCACAAGTCATGTCCCATGGAGATGATTTTGGGTACTGTCTAGGTTGTCTAAAGAGCTGAAAGATGCAGGCTAAAGGAGTCACTGGTCTACCTTAGTTGGTTGGTGTCTTGTACAGCTACCCTCTTACAGCTTACTGTCTTTTTCCAGTACTTTGGGCTTATGCATTTTTTGAAGAACATATATGAAGAACATCTATATTTTTGAAGAAAATATATGAGGTAAAAATTAGAAAGAAATTGTATGAAGCGTTATAACAAAGTAAAGTCCAGATGTGAATCAGCAACAGACCCCTATCTTAGGATGGGCATATGCAAGTTATTTGGCTTTCAGAAAGCATCCCATGGTTGAGAAAGCTCAGCCCACTTTAATTAGAATATCTCTGAGCAGTTTACAGCATTATTCCTAACCTCTGCTATTTTAAGTTGTCTAGCTTTTTGCTTTATTCCTAATATTGCATCTGTGAGAGAGGAATGTACATTTTCTGTTGGCTTTATTTTTTGTTCTGTTTGCTTTGTTTTAAGCATCATGTCTTATCCACCAGCAGCAGTTTAGTAAGGTCTATTACATTCTGGCAGTTTGAAACATATAGCTGTGACAATAAGGTGCTGCTGTAGTGAAAATAGCCATTTCTACCAATGGAACAGAAATATATTTGATAGTGAAAGGGGAAATGTAGTGCAATCCATTCTTGCTCCTCTGTTTTGCTTCTTTGAATGATATCTCTTTTCTAATTAATTCCTTCTTTCTCTTTTCACAATTTCACAGTGCTGTAGCTCCCATTGAGCAAAGTTACTTAAGCATGCACATTAACCCTGAGAACAGCCCCACACAGCACCAATATCAGTGTGAGATGACTGGATGTGATCCCACATGGCACTGCCTGAGGTAGTCCTCATAGTGGCAGCCTCAGTATTGCGAGCTGCAGATTTTGTATGTTTCAGGTGGCTATATACCTTAAATTACAGATAAATTTCCAGTTTGTCTGAGATTATTACTCCAAGGACTGTACAAGTTCACATGTTTAAAGTATTCATAAATCTCGGATCTCTGTATCTCATAAAATTCCTTTATCTCCTATTCTACAACATTAGTTAGTTAGTTTTTAGGGAGACCTTGCTATGTTTTCGTTCCTTTTTTTTTTTTTTATTTCCCAAATAAGTACATAATGGTGTTGGCATGAAGCAGAACTTTAGAAGTTCTGTGAACATTTTCATTGCTCTGTCTGCAGAATTTCTTTGCCATTTGTTTCCACCTTTCCTTGCTCCATGTTTGCCCAGGTATCATGGACAAGCGTGGTCAGACACCTTCAGCACAGGGGACATGCAATGAGATCTTCTCCCTGCACCACTGTGCAATGAGGTCCCATTAGAAGACTTCTGCTATCAAGATCAGTGACTCCAGGACTGTAGCCACAGCCTGAAGTCTACAAAGGATCTGAAGCAGCTCTTTACTCTGAAGGTTGTCTGCTCAGTGATGTTATCACCCTTACATAAATTTATCCAGAAGCTTGGAAGTACTTTCACGGTTCTCACAGGAATATATAATCTGGTATATTCTCCATTTCGAATGAGCCTTTTCAGTTAAAAGAAAATCTAAATTCCTGGAGTTCTGAGATTGACATTCTAACATTCCATAGCACTAAATAGGAGCATCTTTTATTCCTAAAAGCTCTGAGAAACAGAAAAGTTATACATGGGGCATGAAAAATAAATAGAAACCCAGAATATTTATGAATATTTTAGAAATATGATTTATATATACAATAGTGTTTGAAAGCAAAAAAAATCAAGTATATGATTTATAAAGAAAATTTTCCTGCAATTCTTTAGGAATTTTATAATTCCTTGTCTTTGTTTTGTGCTTCAATGGATTACTTTGCTTTTTCATGACTATCAATGCATCAAAACTTTTGCTAAAGTATTTTAATTTAAATGGGTGTATTTACACTTATTATATCATATTAATATTCCAGTAGGCATAAAATTTTCACTAAATAATATTGAATAATTAAGAAGAAATACATTATTGATCAGATAGGAACAGTTTCATACAATATAAAAAGCTATTGTGCTATGTCTGTGTTTTTAAAATCTGTTTTTGAAACCTCAAGTTGATATTGGTAAATTACTTTCTACCATATAGACTAAGGAAATTTTAATTGCAAATCAACTACTGTTGTAGAGATACAGAGGACATTACCTAGTTTTGTAAATATGAAAATGAAAATCAATCTCGTTTATTCCCCCCTCCAAAAAAAAAGGGGGGGAGGGGAAGTTTAAAGTACCTGAAGTTTGTAAAAGCTAACTTTTCTACTTACTATACTTACTACTAAGTTGTCTACTTACATCTCACAATTCCCTTTGGCTCACTGCTCCAAAGGGATACCTTAAAAGGTAATTCATTATTTATAAATGTTATTCTTTGTTGTGGTTTGTAGTTTCCTGCAATGGTACGGCAAGCTGCAAACCTTCCCGGAGAGCACAGCGGGGCTGCCTTGGGGATAGCGGCTGTTCCGCTTCCCACAGCCCTTCTGAGCTGCCCCGCCCTCACGCCCCGGCTGCTGTCTGCTCCACAACACGGCGGTGATAAAGGAGGCGAGAAGGCTCCCTGCATGGGGACCTCAGAGGAACTTTATTCACATGGTGATATGCTGGTTCCCAAAGGCAGAGAGAGGCCACAAGGCGTGGAGCCTGGGATTTTATATGGGGACAGGGGTGCAGAGAGAGCACGTGGACTAATAGTCTCAGGGCATGTACCAGGTGGTACATGGGCGGAGTTGGGGTACAGAACAAGTGGGGAAAACCTGAGAGAGTGGCCAGGACTAGGGGCGGGGAAGGGAGAACCGTGTGGGAAGGGCAAGCATTTAGTAAGAAAAGGAGTGGGGAAATACAGCACCAGAATTCTTTGTTATGTGCCTTGTGATATTCTTCAGAAAAAGGCTGAAATAGGTATTATGGGGGCCCTGACAGTGATTATGAAAAGGAGATCATATTCTGAAATGAGAGTACACTGAATCTTTTGTCTTCTACCAAAAATAGTCTGTTGATGTAGAATTTCACAGTTTGAATTTTCTGTGGATTCTCTTGGTTTCTCTTCATAAATTTTTAAGCAATAGTCTTTGAACATGCTCTCACACAGAAACTTTTCAGGACTACTTTTCTTTTTTGACCATTTTCTTGAAAATAAATCTTACAAACATCTAGCAAATCTAATGCCAAGGTGATGTTCCATCTATGTATTAACCTTGTTTCTTCAGGAAATTAAGTCCCTGTGATATCCTTCTTTCTTTCCCTCACGTCTTCACACATTTTTGATCTTGTTTTCTGACTCTATTGACAGAGGAGTCTCAAAGGCTTTATCCAAACTTGAGGACCTACGTACCTGAGCACAGCCCAGCTAGCCACTCACTGGCCACAGGGGAGACAGCTGCACACCACGGTCTTCCCCGAGGGTGAAGGAAAACTCCTGTGTCCCATGCTGTAAAGAGCAGCAAGTGACTGGTAATTCAGTGCAATGGGCCAAAGAACAGGAGCAGGATCTGGAGATAACAACAGAGAGAATCAGTAAGGAAGATTAAATATACTGTGGATCTGGAGAGAGCTAGGTATATTATGATGGAAGATGGAAGACACAAATTACTAGGAATCTGAGGTTTGCTAGTTTTGAATAGTTGAATTCACTGAATTGTTATTTTCAACTCTGTTTTTGACACTGGTTATTATTTATGCATGGAATTTTTATGTAATATCTGCTATGTTATCTGTTCAGGAGGTCCACTTTGAAGCAAAGTTAGTGTGTTAGCACTCACACCTGGTCACTGGCAAAGAGGCTCAGATGTGAATGGCTATGCAGATGTACATCCAGTCATAAGATGTCGGCTACAAGAAACTGTGACATTTAGACCTAAATAAAAACATCCATATCACTTCTATCCTTCCTCAGGACCAGGGGATGCTTTAAGGAACCATCTTAGTCACAACTCCCAATCAAGTATTATAAAACCACAAGAATTACTGACGCACATTAAAAAATAAGCTTTTTCTGAAGCACTGGTACAAATCTATTAGGATTGAGTGTGTAGAAAAAAGAACACTGATAGTTGGGATGTGCTGAATCTCTTCTTTAAGAAGAGGCACCCAATCACTTGAACAATGCAAAATATTCTTAGAAGCTAAAAAGAAATCTTTAGCTCATAAAGCTTATAGAATTCTTTGATTTCTATACTTTCCCTTTACTATTTGCAGTGTTTACCAACCTGTGCGTAGCTCCACCACCACAGGAAAGCAGCACAAAGGTATCTCAATTGAAAGTGGTGATACAAATAATTTTATTTACCATTCATTTTTGCCTGAAAACAGGATAATCTGAATTACTCTTCACCCTAGAGGGAGCCAAACCTTCTACCTAAAGGTAATCAACATTGACAGCAATAATAAAAGTGCAGAGATATTTATAACTCAATACAGAAGAACATTTGAGTAAAGACTGTAAAAGGAAAGTGGATTTTGTGTGTTCTGAATTAGACAAGTACTGACATTTTTACTCTCTTTGTACTAAAAAAAACTTTAAAATTTTCATTAAGAAAGATGGCAGATATTTAAGGACTCGTAGATTTCTCTGTTCTGTAAATGATAGAATTCTATTTAAAATTCTAATACTTTCAGTAAAGTATTTGATAAAGCAGATACAGAGAAAATGTTTTTTCTACTATCTAAACAGCACAGAATACAAAATTTTTGCTATTTACCTGACACAGTATTTTTTTTTCAAATTCGTTTACTGAGTCATAAAATTCTGTTTTGAGACATGTACTTTGTTTACATGAAACTTCTTTAGCAGGAATTACATATCTACACTAGGATTTATATTATAGTATTTTAGCATTTAGATTATTGGATTGTGTCTGTAGGGAAAGAGAATGATATTCATGAAAATGTTTTTTCTTTGAGTTGGGTACTTTTTATTGATTTCTCTTTGTTGTTTTGCTTGGTAGAAACCAGGAAACATTGGTTGTCTTGGATTTAAGGAAACATGAGTGAAATTTCTCAAGGTGGAAGCAAGACATGGCAAATATATAAAGAATCATGCAAATACTAGGACTATGATGGAAATAAATCTGATATAAACAATAATAAACAATTAAACTTTAAAGTATCAATTTAAATTTAAAAGTATTTAAAGATTCAAAGCATCAATTAAATCTATAGAAGTCATCTATTTTCCTGTTCATCTTAACTTTTATATTGCCACTGAACCATTAAATAAAACACACGAAACCTTTTCAGAAACACAACAGTAGGTGCAAATACAGCAACAGTCAAAATAAAATATGTTCACTGTTATTGAAAGAAATGGTTATGTTGGTTAAATACACTTGGGAATATTATTTTCTGTCATAGCAAAATATAATTTTACTTTAATCCCTATAGGTATTTTAAAATTTACAGAAAGTCCAGGGCTATATTGCTGTACAAATGGGAATATTCTTGATAGATTGGGTTACCAAGTGTAAAATTGACTGCAGAGAAAATCCTGAAGATTTTTGCAGCAAGTGAGTCCTGGTGCAGGGGTGCGGGGGAATCATGAAAGTGTTTCTAATATGGCATTTGCAGGTGCTGAAATGTTATTACTAAGCTACCAACTGCTTTGAGGAATCAGATGTGAAAAATTTGTTTCTGGTATCAGAGGATCCACCACTAAAACAAGGTAAGAAAAAATTTGTATGCGAGTGACTTCAGCTTCTGCAGAAATCTTTTGCACATCATGAAACCTGAAAGGCTCCTCATTAGGATTCACTTTTAGATAAACGAACATGCTTTGCATGAAATCCAAACAGAAACTCAAGTGAAAAAGCTGCTTTTAAAAAGCCTGGAAGCAATTTCACACACATTGCAATGCAGCAGTTTCCAAATAATTTATTTAAATCTCTGACTGTAGATACCATTTTTTTCCAATTATGAATTGGAAGCACTAGTTTTCAGAATGTCCTGGTAATGCTGTGCTGAACTTGTAAAACCATTCAATATGAAATTATCATGAAACAATAGAATACTGAGTAAAATCTCAAGTCAGTGGGAACAGAATAACCTCAGGTATTGGAAAAGGACTCTCCATTCTCAATGGCTGCCTGCACTCAGCCAGGTTTGCAACTTGGTGTTTTAGCATCTAAGATTCCACCAGGGAACATCAGTCAGCAAGTGCAGGAGGAACCATGCTCATGAGGGCCATGGCAGCCCTCCTGCTCCTCCTGGCATCATATGGTATTGATTGCAACAGGGGAAAAAATGAAGGTCCCCACTCTGGCATAATAAATATATTTTAACATTAAATATTCAAGCAGCCCCAATGAAAGCAAGGAATTACACAAGAATAAACCATATTAATAAACTTATCTGTATGTTTACCTGTTCATCATAGGAGCACCAAAGAACTAGGGATTTGTCCTCTTAGCATGTAAGATCAGTGGGATACACTCTCATCCCTTCCAAGGAAGGATATTCATGCTGGTGCCTATTCATGCTCAGCCTAGACCACAGGTGTCCATCAGCCTGGGTGAATTCAGCTTCACTTGCCCGATGATGGCATATAATAGCAACATTATCCCCATACACAGCACCAGAATGGAGCTGGAAAGATAACCTAGTGCCTCTCCAATGCAGGATCACTCTCAGCTATTTCTTTCCTGACAGATCATGCTAGTCATGTACTCAGAGACTCCATTAACTCCTTAGACAACATGCTGTGCCTCACGGGCATCTGTTAAATTTCCCAATATGTCAACTGATTAATAGGTACTTCAATTCAGCCCAATTTTCCTTGTTCAGTCATAAATGAAAATAGGAGAGGTTTTTTTATTACTATTCAGTAGCCATGTTGGCATTTTGAGACAGTTAATGACCTGCTCGGTCCTCTCCTGAAATTAAACAGTGCTTGTATTTTCAAATCTTTCTCACCAAAAGGGGAAACGACTAGCAAAAAAAACATCCTATAGAAAAGGATGGCAAAATTACAATGGATCATAAGCTTAATACAAGTCATGTCACATTGTGACCATGTAGTGGCCTGTAGAAGGGGGAAACACCATATTGAGATGTACAGTCCTCTTTCTACTCTTCACATCACTCACTTGAAAGAATAATAGTAAATTTCCTTCCCTTTGCTTTCTTGGTCAATGCAATATGCATTTTCAATTCTTAAGGCAAATGGGCATGTGCAAAACAATTCCTTGCTTTCAAAAAACTGAAAACTAAAAAACCCTATATTTCCTAAGATTAAGACCATCCCGCTTTAACACAAATTTAAGAATGACTAAATAAGCAATTTAACTTTAAATTCTTTCATGAGCAGTTTTACCATGCCAACATAACCATGTGCTTTGCTTTACAAAGGTGACTTTGGTGCCACTTGTGCTTTATTTTTGGTTTTGATTTGTTTGTTTGTTTGTGCTGCTGTTATTTGTTGGTTGGCTTCTTTTTAGCAGTGTCTGTATATGTATATATGTACGCATATGTATATAAATGTGTCTAAATGTATGTACATGCATATATATCACATAAAGTAAGTAACTGCAAATGTACAGTTGTGCTAATGAACTTTGAGTTTAATTCAGTTTTCTCATTATCGATATTCAATACTGCTGGCCAACTCCTTTGCTACATGCTTCACATGGATATTGAAGAGGCTTCAGCAAAGCTCTACAAAGACACTTTCTTTGTTCTTAGTTTTTCCTTATGATACAGCTGAAGGAGCCACTGAAAAAGAGCTCTTTGAGGCCTTTGCTCATACCGCACATTCATGTAAATTGTATCATCATATTGTGCCATGACACGTCCTGCATTCATTCTTATCCCACTGATTAGTCCTTTCACACTTTCTTTCTACTTGTGGTTTATTCCAGCTGTAGAAAATACAGTACACTTCCTGGTGGCACAGATTAAACTGAAACAACTTTTTTACTCTCACCTTACTCTTCCTGGACACATACATGGCAGAGGTCAAAATCAGGTCCTTCGCTGGGCCGATGCACATACTTCCACCACCTTCGGGGGAACCAGGGTTTCATCCCAAAGGGCCACATTCAGACTTCAGCTGCCTTTCATATCTGAAAACTAGCAGGTACCAAAAAAGTAAATCATACTTTTTATTTGACTGTTTCTTGAGAGGAATGCAGACATACATTTTCCCAGTGTGGTGTTCTACCTATATGGTTGATACAACATTGGTTATTACACATATACCAAGTGGCACAGTGTTACAACTTGCAGGAAAACAAAAGATATTCCTGGTTCACATCAAAACACTGATTCTTAACCTTTCCTCCTTCCCACAAACACCAATTAACTTGCATGCCAGCATAGGTATCAATTTCTTTGAAGCTGTAATTTGAAGGACCAGTTCCCACTGTCCACTGACAGCAGGGAGACTCAGTGTTGGGAAAGAGCAAGACAGGGATTGAAAGCTATGATTTTGGAAACCTAAGAAAGTAATTCCAATAACGATGATAATTTAACTCACCAGACATTATAAAGAAACTAAAACAGCCAGCAAAGAATAAGACATACAAAGAATGGGGGTATGTGTGAAATACTACCTTTCTTGATGCTGATGATTTGGAGCTCAAGGGAGACCTTGAATTCACAGTTTAAAACTCTGTCATGGAGTAAGACATTGCCACTGATCTTCACACAGCAGCAAAAAGGTCTCAGATTCTACTTTTAAGACAATGACAGTAGAGACTAAAGTTTAGATGTATATTCAAAAGGAGTCAGAAAGGAAGCAACAAAAGAGAGGATGAAATTTTAATGAAAAGTATATGAATAGGCATGAAAAGATTTAATGAGAGATAAAAATGGTGGCAATCAAGAATAAAAAAGCAAAGGAAGGGAAGGACAAAGCTCAGAAGAAACACATTGTTAGTGAAAAATAACCTTTTAAGGAAAAGCAATAGGGTCACAATTCTCCGAATAGCT
>WEIT01024067.1:487-61747 GCA_013389985.1 Dryoscopus gambensis | reverse complement strand
GAGATCACTGGCATACGAGGAGTACTTTAAAAATATGAAGCATTTTTACATGCAGTGTGATTTATAACTTTGCTTTTTTTCTGTATGACTGATTTCATTGTAATTTCAAGCTGTGATGTTACACAACAGAGAGAATCACCCTCTGCTGTTATAGTCCCTTTTATTCTTTGCCTCTTTTTTGGTTTGCCATTGAAATGTTGGGACAAATGCCTCAAGAAATGGTGCAACAGTCTCTCTGAGGCTTTGGAGGCCTGGACAAAGCAATGGAAGGGACATGCAATGTGCAAGTTATACACTAGGGAATCGTGAAGACATTCAGTTATTGTTTTTTGCGTTCTGAGTAAAATGACTTTTGTAATTTAATTAAAATACAGAACCCAGGCTTGCAAGGTGTTCAGCACTCTCTGCTCCTTGTGAAGACAGTCTGTCTGAAGCATGACAGATTTTTTTTCTCTCCCCTCCTATGCCTCTGTGCCACAGTGACACTTGTTCCAATCCTGAGATAGCATTTAGTTAAACATTTGGAATTGAAGTCCCTAACTTTGCTTAAAAAACTAACTCCAAGGCAGATAATAAGACTAAGAGGATAAGCTACTACTTCAAATGAGTGGAAATATTGTTTTAAATATGTTTAAATGTGTTTATGTCATAGGAATTCAGGACTAGATTTGGGACTTTTTTAAACTTCCTTTTATTAATGTTGGGTTATTACTGGACATAGTATCTGTTTCTGTTAAACTAAAATATAATTGACTATAAAGCAGTCTTGAAACGTCACGATTTTTAGGAGGTCACTACTCCTATTTTCTTTAAAAAGTTACAAGTGATGTGTCCTAAAATATAAATTTCCAAATATGGATTAGATCTTAAAATATAAAATAATTTTGCTTATGCACAAGCAAATAATAAGGTCACTTGTCTGGTATTAGGTCTTAAAGTACGACTAACTAAAGATTTCTTAAAAAATAAAAAGAGGGAAAGGAAGAGTCCTTGAATACAACTTCAGAAAGGCAAAGCTTTCTGCTTTGTGTATGCTCTCTATTCATGTGACTTTGGACAGAATGACAGTGCCAGAGCGGATTTTGAGAATATCAAGGGGAAAACACCAAAATTCCATTCACTAAAGTCTGAGAAGATGTGAATCTTAGCTGCACATCTTCAGTGTGTCAGAGTTAAATGCAGCTGCCTCTGGAATGAAGCTGACAACAATGAGTGATTAGGCAGTGCCAGGGACCGATTATTTATGCATCTCATCTTAAAAAGTCTACAACGACCAAGACTGGCCTCACCAGGAGTCTGGGCTAAGGCACCCACTTACGAGAAATGCCATCAGTGCAATTTCTGTTTTGGAGGAGCTGAAGGTGATACCAAGTATGGTGGTAACTGAAGAGGTTCCATAGGTGTGTATATTCTGCATTGCTCCCAGTGTCACTGGTCAGATCTTGTTCCTGCTTTTTATGTCTCTGTCACTGAAAGTGAGAAAGGAGAAAGTGGAGCAGGAAAACAAAAGTTTTGTATTCACTGTTCTCACTGCTCTTTGTGTGGTCTTACGTTTCAATCCTGATGCCCAAGGAGTTGCAGAATGATAATATTTCTCAAAACTGACTTGGTTTTGGAGAAAACAACTACAACAACAGTTTCTTCTCCTAAAAATTAGTAAACTGCAGTTAATTGAGAGTGCAGGCAAAACTACAGAAATACTTACTGGAATGTATCTGTTTCCATGTCCTGTGCTGAAATGAGAAAGCAAGGGAAAAAGATGTCAAGCTATAGTGATTTGAATGTTTGAAATTACTTTCAGAGAATGACTGGTGTTTTTTGGAAGGGAAGACTTTCTTTGGGTTTTTTTGTTAATCTGCGTCAAAATATGAGCACGCTCACAAAGTGAGCTTAAATGTAATGAAATGTGGGAGCAAGATATGGTAGTCAGCAACAAAAATAAAAATAACTTTTCATTAAAAAAACCCGCAGGATGGTAAAGGGATCTTCTCCTGTTTGAAAATATAAGGTCTTGTATGTCTCTGCAAAATGCACAGAATTTGGCTTCTAGAATTTCAGTACTTTGAAAGCCTTAAAAAGAGCTGAAAATGAGGGATTCTTTGCTCTAAACGTCAGCGACTTGGCAAGGCTTTGGACAGTTGGCATTAACATCAATGCGAGTATTCAGCTGACATCCTTGTTCAATGGATCTTTCTTACTGCAACTGGCAGGGGACATGAGCTATTGTGACTGCAACTTTGAAAGCAATATTTAATTAAGTAAATTGATGTGTTCATTGGGAAACTGCAAATCATTTTTATGCGGCCTTTTTTTTTTTCCTTTATTAAAGGCTCTTGAAGGGGTGCTCTTTGCATTCAATAAAGTTTTATCTTTACAGTAAGTACTTAGTGGTTTGCATGCTTCAGCTTGCTGCTCAGTGGGTATCAGGGGCAGACTTTTTCCTTTAAATATCTTCATTCTCTACCTATACTTTCAGGAAGAAATAAAGTCGATAGTTTGACTTGTGCTGATCATGCAAATCATCCTTTTTATTAAAGGATATTGTTGAGTTCTGCTAAAGGAGTGAATAAGGAAAAAAATAACATATCAGTGAGTTGCTTCCCCCTGCTTCCAAAAATAATTTTACATACACTGTGCTCATGGAAGTAAAAAGGAGACATTTGCTAATGTTTTGGCAGGGAAAGCAGCTTGTGCAGGGAGATATAATCATTATCCTCTGCTTAGGCCTCCCAGAGAAGAGGGAGAAACCAAGATGCAAACACTAAGGAGTTAAGCACAACATTGAGAGCAATTTGTCTATTGCTTCTCTATTAATATCTTTCACCAACTTACCACTCATCACCTTTTCCAAGTAGTCTCCATATAGCAACAAATGGCACCGTAGACAAACCAGATGCAATCTCATGTTTTCTTTTCATAAGCATTTGTAAATTTGTCAAAAGGAAAAGTAGGGGAAATGGGAGAAAACCGTTAATTTTGTAGAAGCCGCATTGAGAATTGAGAACAGGGGACTCTCTTTGCTGTAACCCCCTGTGCTACCTGATGGGTCTCCACAGTTCTGCATGTGATTTGGTTTCCTTAACGGAGTTGTTCTGCGTCATTGAAATGAACCTAGGTTCTCTTCACAGCACTCTGGAGGATTCTGACCTTGTGTTCTGAATATTTAGAGCATGTTGTCAGGACCCTAGGTCCAAAACTGGATTCTGCTATGCTCCACCTTTAGTTTGCCGCTACTTTTCATCTCTCTGTTTTATTCCATAACACAGTTTTCCTCAGTGACATATCTGCATATAATTGCTACATGTATGTTTTTCTGTCTGCAGCACAATGGCATGAATGCACAGACTGGGTTTTTTTCCAGCAATGTTGCTCAAAGTCCTTAAATTTAAATCTCTCCTTTACTATGTAAGTTCATTACTTTTCCTTAAAAAGAAATCTATTGCTTTTTTCCTCTCTTTTTTTTGTCTCTTCTTTCAGTTGCAGCTGACTTTAAAAGGTGGAAAGCATTTATCTTTCTTTACATGGAAAGCAACCATATGCTTTATTTGAACATAGGTTATTTCAGTTAAAAAACCCCCAACAAATCAACAACCAAATACCAAGTAAAAAACCTCATCCCAACCCCTTATGAAAACAAAAAGTTTCTGCAAGACTAGATAGTTTGTATCTCTTTTCTTGCCGTTGAATGTATGATAAACATAAAATGCCAACTGTCCTTATTATAATAGAAGATTTCTAGGTTTTTAAAAGCGTGAAGCATTGTTGTAAGGGTTACTTATTTTCCCTTGATGAGTTTTATAACTTATGAAATTTTCACTGAGATGCACAGAGTAGGCACTCCTATTATGGCTGAGTGCTTGTCAGCAGTCCAGGCAGAACTTCTGGAGACTAGTCACAGGAAAAGGTCATCCTCCACCATTCAACCTTCTGAACTGTAGCAAAGGCTAGCCAAAATGCATTTAAAACAGCTGTTCTTTTGTAGCAGCAATTACTGTAGTTGTTACAAGGAAGTTAGGTGATCGCAAATGGGAGGAAGATCAGTTTAACAATTGTAAATCCTTGCTGCCACTCATTTCTGAGTACAGAGCCTTGAATGAATGGAATCAACTTCTATTTCTTTAGAAAATAAAATTGATAGAATTTTACCACCAAGATTAAGAAGATCTTGTTAGTAAAAAGAAAAACAACATTAATTCCTTCCTGTCAATTGCACAACAATTGTATTCCAAGTTTTTACCATCCCATTTGATGATTTGCATATAGGTATGTGCATAAAGGCTGGTTGGCCTATTTGAATGGTAATGGAAAGATGTGGAAAGTTTATTGCCTCTATATGTAAGATTTTTTGAGAACTTCTGTCTCCTCTTTGGCCAGTAGTGAGCTTTGCAATATGATGTTAGTGGACCAAGACTTTGCTAGCCAGTCTTGCTAGCCACTGGAAATTTGCCAAAAAGCCAGCATGAATTTCTGGCTGAAGTTGGTTTGAAGTGTCTGTGGCTCTTGGTTGAAGAGGAGAAAAAAAGCTCAGACAGATTTCCCTGACTTTTGAAGAGCATCTTGTCTCCTTATCTTTTGCAAACTGTGCTGTAAACACTTCTTTAACTACTTCCAGAGCTCATTTCCACAAGCACAACATTTGGCTACGTGGTTCGATTACCACGAGAACAGAGGGGAGCAGCGCTACACGGTCACTTTGCTGCCTGTGTTAGGCTCTATCACCGTCCAGCCAGTGTTTACAGAATGCCACAGTTAACGTTGCCCAGATGCTCTATCTGTGGGAAGCCCAGAAACCAGGCACGGAGCGCTGGTGTTTTCCAAACCCGGCCGTCTTATCCGAGGCCTTGCCTGTTTGTGCGAGCGGGGTCACCCCGCGGCCCGGGCGGGCTGTCAGCCCTGACAGGAGATAGCACTGCGCAAGATGTCGAAGTTTGTGTTGTTTAAGCCACTTACGGCTTTTCAGAAAACATTTTAGAACAAAGTGACGGGGTTTCTCTGGCAGCTTCTGGGCCTAAGAGTGTTTTTTAACGTGAGACTTTGGTAGGAGTACTGACTCTAGCGAAAAGAACATTTTATGTAGTTGCTAATGTAGCATATGGACTTTGCAGGACATGCATGGTTTCCAGCCTGTGTTTTGTTCTGGTCATTACTTTTTGTGTTTAGGTCTACATTTTTTTTCCAGTTTTTCCATTTCGCACATATGCTGATGATTACTACAGTCATATCATCTTTTAGGCAATCTGCTTTCTTGGGATAGCTTGCTCTTCATGGAACACACAAAATAAGATTTTTTGTTAGTTTGTTTTTGTGGCAGATTTTAGATTGTGCATATCTCACACATATGTCAACTACTCTCAGGAACTGAAGAAGTAAAACTATTTTCAGCCATGCTGAGGAGATATTTGAAGCAAAAGATACAATCTAACTACATAGTGTCACTATAGAATAATGCAATAATATATTACTGAAAAGAGTCAATATTTTTCATAAAATACACACTTCAGAAACAGTCACATTCCTCCATGTGCGTATCTGGAATGTAAGAAAATATGAGTAATTTCTAGCAATTTTATTTGTTTTCCACTAATTGTACAAGGCACTGAAATCTCTGGCCTATGTAACCTTTGAAAATTATGTACCTGATTTTATGGGTTTTAAAAAGTATTTATATTTCATATTGTGTTTTAAAAAATTTTTTAAACGGGTTTTTTGGTGTTGCATATTTCTATTTAAGAATTTTTTTGTTTGTTTCTTGTTTGTTTGTTTGCTGAGGAACTAATATTTTTTTTTTCCTGTATATTTTACCTTCTTATACAAGAAACTTCTGTGTACAGCACACAAATGGCTCTGTTACCTGAAGTTCTACTATGGTTTCTAAGTGTGTGAATAAGGGTTTTTTCCTTTAAGGGCTGGATGTAGGGTTCTTTTAACTGCTTCATATCCACATTCCAAAACCTATTTAAAAACCTGAGTCTAAAGTCCAGCTGACAATGAACTCTATTTTCAGCTAAAACTCCCTCCTCCCCCACTTCGCCACACACTGTTTCTGCTGCTGGTCCACTTGTGATAAAGACCAAAACTGTTGTTTGGCTGACATGCAGAAGGAGTTGTTTATCAAAAGGAGGCTATTCTAGGAGGATATGCTCTTTAAACAGAACAATGGGGATTTTGAAGATAACCAAATCAGTACTACTTAGGTGTTAGATCTGTTTTAAATTGTTTCTGTGTTGGAAAGTAGGAGGGGGCCCTGGTATTTGGCTTTGAATCCCTGGCTTGCAAGTGTGAAATGGCTAAATCCAAATTAGCTGCCAACTGTGCTTTGTACTGCAGTTCGTGCTTGTCTGTGGGGCCTGAGCACAGCACCTGAGGAGCACAGGCTGGGGATGCAGGGAAAGGGGCCCCAGAAAATCCAGTTTCATTTTGTGACCCAGGCGTACCTCGGTTGTTTTTTTTGTTTTGTTTTTTTATTCACCCTTGGTGCTGCCGAGTAGGAAGCAGCAGTACCTAAACGCAAACCTACATGCAGACTCATCTCTGGCTGGTCAGGTCAGGTTATAGACATATCCCCATCCTGCTATTATAAATTATTTGGTTTCTGGACATGAGAGAACTATCAATAGCTGATAAGTGGGAGGAGAAGCCAGGGAACCTCATGGGAAACTTAGTTCTGTACAAGAGCTCAGCAGACACATGTGAAGCGTTTTTGTTTGCTCACGCCTGCTGCAGAGAGAGAATCTCACCAAGAATAAAGGTGACCTTCAAAGGCAAAGGAGAGGAAAAATACGTGTTCTGTCAAGCTCTTGGATGACTGTTTCTATTCTTTCTGAGCTACGACAGTCCCTAATTTTCTCTAATGAAAACTTTTCTTCAAATATTTTCTCATATATTTTTGTTATTTTGCAATGTCACCAGGTACAACTGAAAATTCCCCTTTCTCCCTTACTTGCCTTTTGTGGTACATTTAAAAATATCTTCCCAAAATTAAGAAAGTGAAGAGTCTCTATAAATAAAGCAGTATCAACTCCATTCCCTGCCCCCGTGCAATGCCTCAACATGAAAAGGAGCAGAAAACTTTCTTCTTCTCTAATGCTGACCATATGAAAGTGATTTATTTAAGGCCACACAGTGAATTGTTTGCAAAAGAAGGATGATTGTCTCTGCTGGCCATCTGATTAAAGATCAGCCTAAATATGTTTGGAAATTTGCAGGTGGTTCAGAAGATCTGGGAGTGCCCACTTTCCTGAAATACCTATTTTGATTGATTACAGAAGGGGAGAGGTCTATTTTATTCAGCTGGTAGACATCTCTTGTCCCCAAAATTCAGAATTAAACTCTTTTTTCAGCTGTGTGTTTCCTACCTTCTCCCGCCTTCAATACAAACGCAAGCGTAAATTCTTTTAAGTGTGAAAAGGGCACTTCAGTGACCCCTGCCTAACATCACTGACACTATTTGGTGTCCTCACCTGAAGCCTGGATTTATTTTCTTAAAGATCCCCACTTGGTAAACCCCATGGAAAAACTAACCCTTGACAGCTCTTGCTGTTTTAACCGCCACCTTTTAGAGCCAAGTGTGATGATGTGGAGATGAGGAGGGGCAGTTTGTTTATGCTACAGCCAGTTTTGCTGTTTGTTTTTTATTCTGTCCTGGAGTGATGCATTTTCAGAAGCTCTATCACACATCCAGGAAGAAAAAATGACTCAGTGGTTATTCAGACAGACGTAGGGATGTGCTTTGTGCAGCAGGGTAAGGGGTGTAGCCTGATTATTGCAGTAAGTTTTGACAGAGGCAACGCTGTCAAGAGTGGCAAATAATGCACCCTCTCCTGTGCTTGCCCAGAGTAATTGCATTGCAAGGGGCACAAGGATATCTTGGCAAACAGTGACAACTCTGTAGTTTCCTGTGTTGTTCAGTCCTCTTGGAACTACATGCTGTGCTCTGCTGTAAAGTTTGCAGGCTTCTTCATAGGTATGTTGCCTGAGATTTAAACTTTTTAATCTATAAAGATCCTCTTTTAACTGAAATGGATTCCTAAATAGGGTTGGGGTTTAAATTAGAGTGTCCCAGTACAGATTTAGGGGCCTACTGTTTACCTTTATGTTTGAAAATGCTGCCCTTGACTTTTAAATTTTTTTAAATCTTATCTAAATGAAGAAACCACACTTCCATCTGGTTGTGTGCTTTTTGGGCTTTGTTCTAATAACTCTTGACCTACCCACATAGATTTATGGGACTGGGAAGAGGGGTTGTTCCTGGTTGTCACAATACTTCATATACATTGACAGAGGTGTTGGAAACCAGGTTTTATGACAACATAAAGGGTAGAAACCAAACTTAAGGGGAAATACATTCCCATACTTGAAATACCAAACAAATTAGTGGAGGAATGATTATAACTTGCAGTGGGGCTGGAGCCCAGTGAACAATTCTCTGTTTTGTGCATACTCAGATCAGAAATTCTGTGTTGAGCTCCAAGCATCTATTGCTGCTGCCTGAACTCTGGTCTTGCTTTAATGGTTAGTTCTTTGCTCTCACCGCTGTGCTGGATGGAGCCTTTGGAGACTATCACAATGTAAATAAATACAATCTGTTTGTTTCTAGCCTTTTAGGAAAAAAAAAAGTTGTATGTGTCAAAGAAGAGGAAAAACTGTTAAGGATTCATTTGCATGCCTTTGAGATGCAGGAGGTACAGGAAGCAAGGGGTTTAGGGGAGGGCTAGCAAAGTCATTCCACAGGGGTATAACAATAGGGAAACACAGTAGAGTGGTTGGAAACATGTAGAGTGGTTAGATGCTGTTAGATTAGATTAGTGCAAATTTATTTGGCAAGTGGTGTTTATTTTTCTATTAATCATATAGAGGTACTTGAAGCTTGCAGAAAAAGCCTTAATCCACAAATCATTGTGGAGAATGGTTAGTTTCATGAGTGGGTGGTAGTTTTTTCTTTTTTTTTTTAATCCTTCATAGGAAGAAATTCCAATTTTTTTTTTAATTAGAAATGCTAGACTAGAACTAGAAAATGGAAATGGCAGTAAAGTAGTACAGGAGTTCAAGTATAGTGAATTTTTCTGCTGCCATGATTGTCCCTAGGCTGGATTTTTGTTCATCTTTTGCATTAGTGATATTTTTTCCTTGCCTTTGCTTGTGTTGTTATAATCTTAAATGTGGTGAAATATGCTGACTCTTACCAAATTTTGTGTTTCAGCAAAGGAGAGCAAATAGAACAAATGAATTCACATCTGGCTAGAGCTAGTGCTCTGTAGTTGCTAGCTTGCATCATGGATTTCTCTGCCAGTTAAGCTGTTTGAAATTAAAACAGGAGGCATAGCACGGCCTGAAACAGAGAGAAAGGTTGGAGTTTCAGAGGGACAGCCTCTTCACACCATTGCCAAATCACCTCTCATTTACTTTGCATTTGCAGTTATAAAATAGGGCACAGGTCTAATGGCTGCTGACAACCCTCCTCAACATTTGTGGTTTCCCTTCAAAGGTTTTATTTGCTGTAAACCTTTTCCCGATGAAATTTGCCGTGAGGGAGAAAGCTGGTGTAAGATGTGGCCGTGGAGCATCACAGAGTTGGACCAAGTGGCCTGTGGCAAGGGTCCCCAGCCCTGGAGTGCACCTTCTGCTGTTCACAGGGCTCCCAGAAGAGCCTGGCTCAAAGCAGCCACTCTGACTGTAGGAAGCATTGCTTGTAGCTGCTGAGAACCCCTCACAGAGGCCCTTTTCTGGACTGGGCAACTGCTGCTCCTCACCCTTAAGCCTCTTCCCCTACTTCCTTCTGGTACCACACCCTTATTCCTCTTTTCTCCTGGGGTAGCTGCTTTTTTCTCTCTGAAGACTATGCAGATGCATAATTCCCTGTTGTTTACAATCTCTCTTAATCCTGCTGTGAGGCAGAGCTTCTTCCAGTGCCTTTCTCTCTTGTAATGCAACTAGAGCCACCATCAACCTTATCTAAAAGCTGATGGTTTGTCACTGGAGCTTCTCCTGACCTCCAGCCCCCTCCTGCCCTTACTCTCTGTCAGGTACCATTCCTTACCATGCTACTCAAAATGGGTAGAAAGGGACTAGTATGATCTGTGGCAGATACATGTGTTTGCCACTATATTATTTTATTAGCATAGCCTTTTGGTGAGTCCTAAATGCTAGCCTATTTGCCCTTGTTGGGTGACTGTTCTACTTTCTCTCTATTAATTTCCAGAGCAAATTTGAGCTATCTACTAAGTGCTAAAATACCTGTGTGTAGAGTAGTACTTTCTGTACTTTCTGACTTTAGTTAGACTGCAGGATGGATTTGTCTTTTTCAGCATTTCCTTTGACCCACTTTTCTGAATTAGTTTCCACTTTCCCTGAAAAAGACTGTCCTGCCTCCTTTCTGGTTTTGCTATTTCCTTTTGTTTGCTGAAATATTTAATAAAAAGTTGCAGCAAGTAAAAGCTATGGACAAAAATGTAAGGGGAGGAAATTTCATTGGCTGGACAATACAGAAGGTCAGATTTGGTGATGTTGGTTTTCAGATGTTTTTTCCTTAGTCCTTAACTGAATGCAATTGTCAAGATTTATTTTTCCTTGCTTGATTGAACTATTACTTTAAGCTAGGTGAAGATAAATCCTTTTCTTGTTCAGTTTTTACTTTCTTGATGCTTATGACGATGTCATTATATTTGCTTTTTGGTTGTTCACAGAGTGTTCCATAGTAGAAGTGTTGCCTGGTAATAAAGTAGTGGACTTCCTCTCTCTGAATTGACTTTTGGAGAGCAGAAATGGTACAGTCTAAATTATTTTAAAGAAAGAAGAAAGGAAAATGAGATGAATACTCTCCCTGTCCCTTCATAATCATCTCTTAAACATGTGGTACGGTGTTGGAAACAGTGAGTAATCCTCACCTTCACAGCTCTGCCAGCCAGAGTGTTTCACATGGTGTTTTGCTGACGCAGGGCCGTGCTTACTCCAGTGGGTTTCTCTTTGTGCTTACTGAGATGCCAGAAAATCTACTGCATAGGTCATGCAGAGGGAAATTAATTTGGTGCCATCTCATTTCAGCTCCTGCTTATCCTTATCATGTGCCTGTGCCCTCCTCCAGAGGCTGGCAGGGGCTCTGCGGAGTGGCCTATGACCGGAATAGCCGGGAGAGTGGCTTCAGGAGTGGCCTGTGACAGGAATAGCCGGGAGAGTGGCTTTGAGCGTGCCTGTTGGGAGCAGGGCTGCCTCCCCTGCCCTGAGTGATCTGGCTGGCACCATGCCTGCCCTTGCCACGTGTGCCAGCCTTGTCCCACTCCCTCTCCTTTTCTCCCCTGCTCTCAGTGTTCCTGGATCATTTAAATAAGATAGCTTGAAAACATAGCATGGAAGAGGATGAGTTTAGGCAGGGTTTACATGATAGACACCAGATCCTGTATTGTCTCTGTGTAGATATACCTGCTCTAAGTTTACCTTAGCTGCAGGGAAGTGCCTAGAATTACAAATGTGACTGAGAGGAACAGGGCTTGCCTGTGGTGCTTGGAAGGGTGGCACGAGAAGGGTGCTCAGGATGGCTGTGTCGGGGTTTGATATCTTAGGGCAACCTGGAGCTGTGTCAGCAAACCGAACGTAGGAGGCTGGGACAAGTGTGGTGAAAGCCACAAGAGAAGATTCTCACTTCTCCGTGTGATGTACCTATACCAGGACTTTGTGGTACTGCAGCTACGTAAATGTGGTTCAAGCATTGTAAAACAAACTCCTTCCAGATATCACAAATCATTCTCCTTTTGAAAGTTCTTAATTGTTTCAGTCTTCCCACACCTCCCAGCCTCAAATGCCTTACCTAATGCTCTAGACAAAGCATAAAAGATCTTGCCCTCATTTTTTAATTTTCTGTTGCACACACTCCCTGCACTATGGAGACCATGGAATTCCTTTTGTATTATTTTCCTGCTTTCAAGGTATAGCTGCTGCTTAGCACTTTCTTCATTCACACCATTACTCAGAACTGACATCTTTCTCTGTTTTGTGTGAATCTGACAGTGAGAAATCTGTGCACCAGAAACTTAACTGTAACCACCTGGTGTTTTCTCTATAATTACCAGTGAGCAAGTCCACTGTAAGTATGTGTGTCTCCACTTTGGATGCCAAAACGACATTGATAGCTTCTGAGTCAATCATCTGTTGGTCTGACGTGAAAAAAATACCTCTCACTTGAGTCGGAACCTTGTCCTTCTCTTGTCTCTTTACTGTTTGAGATTTCATGCGGTAGCTGTGATAGCTTGGATATTGCAACATTGTTGGGGGCCATATGGAAATACCCAAGCTTTATGGAGATACCTAGTCCTAGGTTTGAAAATAGCTTAATTTCATAGATCTAGCTAGTTTTGGAAGTGTTCAAAGTCTACACGTGCCTGGATAAACTTTAGAGGACCTCTCATAGCTCTTATTTTAGCAGTGTACAGCAGAAAGTACTGACCTTTTTCAGTACAAGAACTCATGTTAATTCATAGCAATCTAGAGCATTATTATAAACCTCGACTGTTCTGTTTTTTGGGGCTTTGATATGTAATCAAAGGTGGATTTGTCTGATAGTAAGAGATGAAACAGTTACCAGCCTTAGGTTTCCTCCCTTATTTTTGTAAGAGGTTACTGCCAGAGTAAACTGAAATTGGAGGTGGTTTATGATCATGCTGCAGCCTGTACACTATACTTGCTCAGGAGTATATCCAGGAGGATCAGCTGATCCTGCTGCAGGATGGTGACCTCTGGCAGAGACGCAGGACAGAGACAGCTGCTTCTGCTCTCTCAGCTATACCCGCTTAAGGCGGCGGGTGGGAGTTGTTAATACCATTATTTGTTTAATTGTAGGGCTAATAGGTTTGTGTGTATGTGCACTTTATTACAATAGAATACAATAAATAGAAGTAGAGGAAAAACTGAGTGTGCTACTTTGGGAGCTGATTTCCAACTGTTATTCCTCTTTATTAATGAGACACTAAAACGAAAAGTAACCAGAAGCATACCGTGCTTTAAACACTCCAGTAAAAAGACAGCTCACCCTGAAATGTCTGGTGCCATGGGGGTATACAGCGCTTTTAGGAATGCAGGGCAAGGGTGAATTTTAAATTAGCCTGGTCTTCTTATTTTCCTCCAAGTATAGATAGGCTTAGCTTTCTCAACCTTAGCACTTGAGAATAGGCAGCCAAGGGTGCTCTGGGAGTTATTTGCTCAGGAAGCCTGTTAGAAAAATGGGAATCCAAAAGTCATTTCTATTTTAATAAGGAGAGGATAAAGTTTTTAATGATGATAGCCTTACGGAAGTGCAACTTTTTCCCTTTCCCATACCCCTCCATAATACCCTTAATAAACAAAACAGAGATAAATCAAATACTTCACAAGCTACCACGGAGATCACAGTGGTATTTTGTGAGGTGCTGTGGGAGCTATCTCCTATGCTCAGGCCCACTGTGAATCTGCAAGTGATGGTCCTCTCAGGAAAGAAGCTGAGGCCAGTTGGCAGTGGAAAGTATCTTGTCCATAGTGGAGATGGTGAGAGAATTGGCAATGAGGAGATGACTAGTCATTCTGCAAGGCCTGGTCTGGGGCCAGTTTTCATTTTCATCTTGTTCTCTTTCTGTTTTTCTTTCTCTCTTGCTTTCGTTATTTATACCAATGAGCAAATGTTGCTTATTTTTAGCCGCCTTTCCATTTTGCTCAGGCACTGATCCTAAGTAATGGAATGCCTGTGGCCCTCCCTCAGGCACCATTCCACCTCTAACAAGAGCAAACAAATGCAAGCTTTGGTGTAGGGAGTTATTGATTTGCTTCCAGGCAAGTAGGTGTGTGTGATACATATAAAACGTGCCCATGCATACCATGCATCAGCACTCCAACACCTTATGAAATGGCCTGGCATAATCTGCCTTGGGCTCTTGCTGAGAAATTGTGTTGTGCATCTCCATAGAGCAGCCTTGCAACTTGCTTATTTTAGAGGATATAAACCCACCCATAAGAGTGCAAACACCCCCAAATATGCACACCCATTTTCACTGACAGAGCAAAAGCAAGGTTGTCCCTCGAGTGCAGACAGTTCCAGTTCTGGGAAGCAGATGGATCAATTAATAGAAGCAGAGGTAAGAGTTACGTAGATAGGGGTAGATGCTGTAAGCTCCATTTTTTTCCTTTTCTAATTTAGATCTTATATCAGATCTAAATTTTATTGCAGAGATGCTAACATTAGGGATAATGGAGTCCTGAGAGAAACAGTTATGGGAGGGCTTTTGCTGAGGTCTGGATGTCCAGGGAGTCCGTGCCACACAAATTAGCAGCTGGCAAGCCACATCTTCCATTGAGTGTCCTAGCAGCTTTATGTCTTCTTTCCAACGACCTTAGACACTACCCCTTCTCTAAACTCCTTTAGGCTGGAAAAAAAAAATATAAGGAAGGGTTTATCCAATCTGAGACAACAAAGCTTATCCTTTCCTAGCCTTACTCAAAGCACATCCAAAAGAACTTCAGAACCAAGAAGGAGTATCTACATATTTAAAGGAGAAACTCTGCAAGAAAGGAGATGCAGAGTTTTAGGTCTTGCCCATCCATGCCAGTCCTGCATCCCCCTGAGGAACAAGGAATTTGCTGGGAGAACAAGTGCCCTTGGCCACTGTTGTCTGTGTTGCATCAACAGCACTCATCTCTCCTAGACACATTTGTATTGCTGTCGGTGAGGTGATTTCTAGCTCGTGCCTATTTCAGTTCTAGCTGGAAGGAAAGCAGGTGGAGAGGCTGTCCCACACCCTCAGTGTTCCTGACATCCCACCCAGCCTATAGGTATAGCTGCATAATGCTTGGTTCTCTCAGTAGGGTCTGGCTTAGTTTAAACACTTCCCGTAGGTTTTTGTCTTCCCTACTTTCAGGCCTGACTCGTTTTGATAGGGTTAGGAGCCTACTTACATGCATGCTTTTGCTGGCAGAGGAAACTAAATTTCTGCTAATGGAAGGAGAAGAGAGGCTGGGGAAACATTACTCAGGCACAGCCAGAGCAACCAGTGGTCCTGTGCTTAATTTACTAGCGCCATGTCTATGCAAGTATTGTCACTTTTGCCACTGCTTGCGAGTTACCACTGACTTCAATTGACATATATTGGAGACAGGGAGGAGAAAAAACCTTGTTTAGGTAACAAAGTAATGCTGCCTTTGAGAGGGACCTAAGTACCTTTTCTACTGTAGATATTTATGGTCTTTCCACCTTTTCTCCTGTTCCAGTTGCTGATGGTTTTATCTATACTCTGGCATATCTCTCAGCTGAAGCAAGTCCTCTTTGTGCCAAGTCCCTGTTTGGGTACTGTCATTCAAGATCCAGCTCTTATTAACTGTCCTGAACCCTGTGGAAGGGGGGAAGGTGTCTATTCTGAAGCTTCTCTTTTAAATTTAGCTGTATTTGTGTGCTATGATCTGCACGTCTCTGCCCCCAAATTACTAAAATTGCAGCACAGTTGTCCAGTGCTTATTTTTCATTAAATGACTCTTAGAACTGGTATTCCCATTAATGACTATCTTAGTCTGAAATGCAGCAAGACATTTAACATGAGTGGGATATGATACCCACCTCAAATAAATACAGTGCTGCATCAGTAGATGTTTTCATATTTTCAGGTAAGCAGGCTGGTGTTGGGGAAAAAGGTTAGTCTATTAACACCTCTGCTCAAAGCAAGCCAACTTCCTTTCTACATGGAATAATTATTTTTTCACATAAGCCCTTAGTGCCTCTGCTATGTTTGCACTTGTAAGTCTCAAACATTGCAATACAGATAGCCCTTTATGAGTGGAATCTGAGGTCATGTGTCTGCACTCCAAATTTAAAATCACTGTGCATGGGCTACCATGCACTGGCTTGTGAATGCTGTAGGTGTAGGGACTATGGACCCATATTTCAGGTGTGAAGAAAGTAGGGCCTTTTTTGGCACTTAAAGCACCCATGTGTGCAACTCACAGTTATGAGTGCCTTTGGCAAAACTTTATAAATTCTGTTGATTCATAGCTGGCATCTCATCATTCGTATGGTCAGGATTACATATAAATATATATCTGTCCTATACATAACGGAAGCATTTAGAGCATCCCCACAACATAAAGGTGAAGTGAACTTGGGCACAAAATTCAGTCTACCTTTGTGGAAGACTCGCTGGGGGGAATGCTGAAAGGCCTTTTGTCTGCCACAGTCCAGGGCTCACCAGCGATTTTAGGTGGCTGGCAATCCATGTGTCTATACAATTCCAGCAAGGATTAAGGGCCTTTAACCAATCACAGTTCAGACATAGGTGGTTGTGGGAGCAATGATTGTAACCAGCATGCCAAGGAAGCACAGAGATAGGAAGACTTCTATCCTGGATCTTGGGATCCTGAGGCTTTCATGGATAAAAAGTTGCAGCTGGAGTTGGAGAGGGTGTAATGACACAAAAATCTTTGGTTTAATCATCTTCTAAAGTCGTGCCCAGGGCTGGCTTACAGAAGATGAAAAAAACTAATGAACCCTGAGGAGGACTGATCTGCAGCTGTCTTCAATAGCTTCCTTGAAGGAGGTCTTTTTTCATTGCATATATAACCACTACACGTTGCTGTTTCGAGCAGCTGTGTCTTGGCAGCTCCGATATGCTTATTGCTGGAACTATCTCTTAAAACTCTGGCCAGCACCTGAAAAAATATTATTATTTAAGGTGACACTAACATCCGGGTTCCAGCCACACTTTTGAGCTGGGCACACTACAGTTGAAATAGGAGAGGCTGTCTGTGCCCTAGAAAGCTTATTTTTCTATCTGCAGACACTTAACTTCGAAAGAGGAAATGGGTGAAGGCAAGCTAGCTTTTTTCATCCAATGTGAGCTGGCTAGATGAGTCAGGGAGATTCTTAACAGGTGTGAGATTACAGTAAGATTGGAGCAATCTGGCAGAACTGCAAAAAAATCTGATTTAAAATTCCCAAACTTTTGTCATTCCACACTCAGTAGCAGGGCTAGGAGAAGGAGCTCAGGAATGGACCATAAGACTGAATTTCAGCTTCTCTTGGTGCTGCTACCACAAATTCTTGAGTACTTACATACACTATATACCTATATTTCACTGCTCTGCTAGACCCAGAATTTATACATTGTGCCGCTGTATTCCAGAAACTCTTGGTCTTGCATGAATAGCACAATTTTCAAGGGACATGCCCAAGTGAGCTAGAGGGACTGTAACTTTGCTGGTGCAAGGATTTGAATTCAGAAATTGAAAGTGCACATTCACAAAGAAAAAAGTTGCATTACCAACATTTGTTAACCAAAGTATGATAACTAGCTTGGAGTGAGAGCTTAAGGGTGTCCTCTGTGCTAACAGGCCCATGTAGAGAAACTGGGTGAGCCCTGAGGTGAAAGCTGCAAGCTGCTGAATGCAGGGTTCAACACTATGGCTATGTTTTTAATTTACTTCAAGTAAGGAGTCTTTTTGTCCTACCACGTATGAGGTAGTGAGATATTTTGCAAATATTACATATTTGTTTTTGTTAATATGTTATTAGCTAGTTGGTATTTTGACTAAAAGTAATTATTGTGAGAAGCTGTAAAAATGAACTCTTTATGACTGATCATTTAATAATAATTAAAGGCAGTGAAGGAAACATTCAGTAGTTTCAACAGTAAAACTGAGAAGGGTATCTTCTGAAACTCTAATCTTTCTGTTGCAAGAACTGAGGCAGGGAATTTATCTTAAGCAATTGCTCTTGGATAAACATCCTTGCTAGTGATTTCTTTTTTATTCACAGAATATCCAAAAGAAGAGAAAAGTCTGTGAAGAAAAAAAAAAATTGCAACTCACTGCTAAAGGCGTTAATACGACGCTAACGAACCATAGCCTTTCCAAAGCATAGCTGGCAACGTTACCACCCATCTGTGCTGAGTGGGATGTGCAAGCAGAAGTCAGGGCTGAAAACCCTCCACCTGTTTTCAGAAAGTAAGTGAGCACACACTGAAGTTACTCAGCGTATTCGCTCTGTCTTCGGCAGTCTGGGTGATGTTGTTACTACTAGTTTTCTGCTGTCTCATATCTCCCACCACCATGTGCCAGCTGATAGGGGAACTGTGACATACCACACCCCCGTGGCCAGAAAGGGGGTCACATGGACTGGTCTCATCCAGAGCACTTTAAAGAAACTGATAAGCTCTATCTCATTTAACTTGGCCTTTGGAAGACGCTTGTGGAAATTTCTGCAAAGGAGGTGACATCAGTTGTTGTCACAGCTGCTGTGTAAGTCTGCAAGGCTGCATCTGTTCAGTATCTGCCAGGGGTGTGTATGCATGTGCAAGTAGATATTGTTCATAGATTGCATTTAAATCAAAACCAGTCCATGTGAAGCTGGCAAGGAGGTTCAGTTGTTCAGAATAGGTGCCTTACCGTCGAGACTTGAGGCAAGGATGGAGTACGTAAACTTAATAAAGCGTTAAGACGACCAGCTTTGGAGGGCTGGCGTGGACATTTGAAACAAGCCTTCTCCCTGGGGAATTCCAAGTGTTAGCATGTGGGACATACTCCAGCTGCTAGCTGCTCAGACTTAAAATAAACCAGGCAAAATCCCATATTCAGGCTCTACCAACTGAGGCAAGCTGCTATTGGAAATGTTTCGTCTCCCTTTTTCTTCCAGTTTGGTCAGAATGACAACAAATATTTTTGAAAAGGCATTTAAACCCCTAGTATTTCACACCGCTTTCTTTGTGCTTCTCTGTAGTGACGTGTTTCTCAACAGAGTTGTAAATTTAGCAAAGAATCTGGTTTGTACAGGTTGAAACACTGTCCCAGGAAGGCTGGAATTAAAAAACAGGGTGAAAAGGAGTATTTCTAGCTTGTGTGACAATGGCATTGCTACCAATACTGTCTAGGTGCTTTAAAAATCTCAGCATGACTTCATTTACAGAGAACTATTTGCCTTGTTGAACTGTGGAGACCCTTTTTCTTAAAGAGAAACACGTGTGAGTTAAGGGTGGTTGCTTCTTTCCTCTTTCTTAACATTTTGAAGAGGAAATAATTTAGTGTGTCTGTGGAAGACTCCATAGCATGATTTCAGGGAAAAAAAAGATGTCTGGGAGTTGTATGATTGTTTGACAACTAGAAAATGAATAACTTTGAGGAGGTCTGAAAATAGACTACAGTACTGTTTGCTTTGTCTTGTGGTTTGAAACTTACTTCAGGACTTTAAAAAATTTTATTTTAATAACCCTCCGACTATGATTTATTTCCAAGGTACTGAGATACTTGGGAGGGGTGGGAAACAATCAACTTAATGCAATCTATGCAAATAATGTCTAATTTTTTTTTCAACAGTAACCTATGTGAAACTTCATTCATCAAGACTACTCAGTTTTTCTGTGATAAAACCTGTTGTGCAATGTAATACACAACATTTAGGAATTCAATGCTCTTATTACTGTCAAAGCATAGATATTAAACTCTACCAGTCAGCTTAAAAAATGTACAAGTGACTGACATGACCAACCTTCCTGTTTCTTCTCTTCTTCCTTTAGACACAGACACACAAATTCTTGTTCAAACCAAAAGGCTTATCCAGGATATATTTATAAGGGTGAACTCTGCCAGGCTTTAGTTAATCATATACAGAGCTGGGAATATCTTTTGAAGGTATCCCGAACACTGTGACAGAAGTATTTGTCACTCAAACTATTTATAATTCTTGGAGTTTGGAGTGCAGCTAGACGTTTATGCTTTTTCATATGAAATGACAGCTCTTCCTTTGCACAGAAGACATTGGCCATGCGTGTGTGGACACATCAGGCAGATGTGGACCATGCTGTTTTTGCGAAATGCCATGTTTACACCCCGGACTCACTTCTGGCCACTCGATTGACCTTTCTGTCTCACAGATGACTTTGTAGCTCTGTGAATGTCAGCTTGTTGTCTGAGGGACCTCTAGTTTCTGTGCATGATTGGAAGAGGTGAGTGCAGGGTACCTCAAGAAATGTGAAATTGTTGTCCATGTAGCACCTCCATAGGAAAATCTTTAAGAGCTTTCAAGCTGAATAAAATTATGAGTTCTTGTATTAACCACAATTTCTTTTTTTTTTTTTTTTTTTGATGAAGTGCAAAACTATACTAAGGCCAGTCAACCTTTGAGAAATAAGACTGATAAGCATCACGGGCTTTTTTTCTTTATTTTCATAACCACCTCAAGCAATTAGTTTTGAGGACTTCTTGGCAATGTTTACGTGCAGGTTATCCTTCCCTCCTAGTCCTCCTTTATGTCTCTTGAATTATTCTTAACTCTGTGTTTCTGGGAATCGTGGGCAATGTATAGACACAACGCCTTCAGCAGACACGCAAGGAATGTTATGAGGGTAGCAGGCTTCCCATTTCCCTGGTCACTGAGACGATTTATGTGCCAGTATAATGAGAATGAATGATGAACTGTTGTTCACTGACAGAGACCTTGTGGGTCTGTCTGTGCACAAGAGGTTTTGGGAGTCGATAACCTTTGTGCTTCAGGTTTTGTTTTGAAGAGATAGAAGTAGAGAAAATAATTATTGGTAGATGTAAAACTAGACAAACAAACTGAAGGGTATTAGCCAAGTTCTGGCAGTACAGCTGAAAATCTGAGCTATTTATACAGCTGGAAACAAAGTTGGGGTATTTTCATTATTTTGGGACACAGCACAGACTTTTATAGAGTTACGGGATGCTCCTGCCTAGGATTTCAGTCTCTTCTATTTTTTAGGTCTCTGTGAGACAATGTGATATATTGCAGCTTTGATCTGAGCACCAGTCAAGTATAAATGGAGGGGCCGATTTTGAACTCTGAAACAGAGAAGTTTCTAGGTCACTCTAAAATTGCCCAGAGACAAGGCATGTTAAAGTATCTTTTTTGCCATTCAAAAGCAAGATAAAATGTCCATAGACAGAACCACTATTACTACTAAATAAGTTATTCACTTCAACACCTTTCTCATATCATATCAAGTTAATGACCATTTTGTGTGTCTGGTATACATCCAGAACCCCTGTTGTAAAGTCAGGGTTGCATGAGATATCCCAGTTTGCATTAGTAAATGCTATAGGACGCTATATTATTTTGGCAATTGTCATAAAGCTACATAAACCATACTTTTAAAGATTTTTTTTTTCTAAAGGAAAAGAAGTAAAGATTAAATACTGAGCTTTGATTTTCAGATATGTTACATACACCTCCCCCACCTTCATATCAAAATAGTAAATTCTTGTGAACCTGAAAGATAAGAGCCAGAATTTTTTTGCTTTTATATACCTAAAATGTAGCAATCTTTAGAAGAAACCTTAGTATTATCTCTACTGCAACCACATTAATCCCAGAAGAAACCTCTGCCTTCTCTAGTATTTATGATTTCCTAATATCCACTTCTTAAAAGTTTTGGCTTTCTCAACTGTTCCAGCAGATTCACGTTATAAGCTTTTAAGGCTGATTTAAAATTTCACCATGCGTTTTTGCATTTTGATCAAGAATTCAAACCAGGACTTAAGGGCTATTCAGAAGTTACCCATGTGCAAAAACATTTTTCTGAAACATATGGGAAAGAAATGTGTGCCTTTGCACACATGCCTGGAAGGTAATTGGAAATCACTGTGCTCCATTTTTCAAAAATAAGAACCACGAAGCCCCCTCCTGGAATGGCACAAAGCATGCACATTTTCTCTCGGAAAGGCACAAACTCAGCATTTTTACATGTACCTATGATATGGTGGTTGGAAAGGCATTTGGCAGCATTCCCTTAACAATAGTCACATCACCATCCTCCTATCTGTGCTGGCTGCAGTGGAGACAGAGTGCTGTTTACCCCTGGGCTGTTGTATAGCAACCCTGGGAGTCTGAGGCATAGCTGTGAGCAGTGCTGGGCGCTGGTGAGAGCCTCATGTGTGCCGTGCAGGGTACGGACAGCGATCCTTAGTGAGCCAGGTCTGCTGCAGGCAGGAGGCAGGAGCGCAGCCAGAACAGCCCTTTCCTAATGCATGGGGCAACCAGGGGAGAAGGAAGGGGACAAAACCGCTGCCCATCTTTCCTAGGTGTGTACCTGTGCCTGAATGATTTCATCTAGCCCTGAACTTGTAATGGAAAATCTTGCATGGCTACAACTTAATATATCATAGTCTGTGTTTGTGACTGAGTTGGCTTGAGTTAACAGTACCTTTAGAGATACACTGCTTGCAAAACATGCACCACTAGCCAAAGTATGCCTTTTATCAAGATGGGTTAGGAATATCCAGTGCTTCCCTACAGGCATGTCACTACCTGTAGCTGAATTTAATAACGCTAGATTATTGTAGTGTGGTTTTTACTGGCTTTTTTCCTTCATTCTTTTGAATCTATTTACTTAATTTTCCTACCATCAAGAGAAAAACACCACTATGAATACTTGCAAAAGCAGGGTCAGATGGTGAGGCTGGATTGAAAGGAGATATTTAGATTCTTTGGATGGCGCTCAAGAGAGCTGGGGGCTCAGCTATGCTACACAGCCAAGTACACTATAGAGATCCCTGAGCTAACGCCATGATCGGAAGCTCTGTTAGTGTTGTTCTGTTCTCCCTGGGCTAATTAACAGAGGTGCCTCTCAGCATACCTAATTAGCTCCGTTCCTGCAGCATCCTCAGGGGCAGGGCTAATTAGCGTGGGTGCTTTGCTGTACAGACACAGCTATATTGCCTCTGGGATCTAAGCTAGCATCCGTGCATGGCATTGCAATGTACCATGTAGGCAAGCCAGTTTCCTCAAAGCTACCTCAGGAGCTCTAACAGCCCTTTGCTGTGCAGACTTGCCTGGTGCATTAATGAGACCCCAAAAGCTTATGCAGGGAGAAGGATAGCAACTTGGGATGTGGGCTAGAGGGTAACATTTTGGGACACAGATGATTCAGGATGAGTCCCAGATTCATTCGCTCTTACTTTACCTCTACATCTACTTCCTACCTTTGGATTAAAAACAGTGTTAAAAGTAATTACCAGCTGTGGTAAAGGCAAACAAATAAGCCTATATTGAGACAAATGAAGTCTGAACCTGCTACCTTGCAGCTTGCTGGTTTTTGCTTTTAGGTTCTTGGTTAAACTTATAGTACTAAAAGATAGTTATGAACTAATGAATTGAAGCATTTTTAAAGCATATTTCCCTATTGCTCTGGTCAAATAATAATGATAACAAAGTATTCTTTATGGTTTTACAGGCCTTGGTCTCTTTAATCTTTAAATGCTTTGCAAGCATGAGTAAGCACAGCTTCATATGAGCCCATGATAAGGCAATACAAAGATTCCCATAGTATGAGCAGTAAATCTGAGATGTGAAGACCAGTCAAGAGTAACTTGCACTTATTAGAAAGAACATGTCCTCCATGGTTTAACTTATTCTTGCACTGTGCTCCTCAGAATTTCCTTGTACAGACATTTTTCTCATCAGCACTATTTTAACTCACTGATATCAATTGATTGCGGGTCTAGTTTAGCTGACCTGACTTGAAAATGTTGCATTGCACCGTATGAGAGTTGCAGAAAGGTGACATTATTCACAAAGGGGCTGTACACTCTAGAAGGCTGATGAACAAAAGATCCACTGTTTCTGTCTTCTGCTTACAGTATCGGTAGCAACAGGCTGCACTGATACCTTCCCTGATAGCTCAGCCTTGCTCAGAAAAACAGTACCGTTTGTGGCTGCAAATTTTAGCCTCTTCATGGAGTCCTCAGGGGCTCAGAACCTCCCAGGAGCTCAGTAGGTGACTCTTCCCAGTATGTGGAAAAGATCTGTCAGAGACAGCCTAATATGCCTCCTAATCTTGTTTCACTTTATTCTCGTCATTCTAAAAGCCTCAGAGAAACATAACATACAGCTATCCAATTTTCTCTCCTTCCCACAGGGAAGGCCTGTGGCTACACCTGCATCATATCTGAGCTGATCTTGGGAATGGTCTACAGTGCTCACTGTGTCTTTGCTGTGCAGGGTTCTTGTTGCCTATTAGCTCAACCTCCTCTGGCAAATGATGGTGATGCCCATTTGTGAAAGACTCGTTCTTTACTGTGAGAACAGAGTGGGATATGTGGAAGTGACCTGGCCAGGCAAAGGGAAGTGGCTGCAGGAGTTCCTTTGCAGCCGTGTATGCTTGACATGCACAGATCAGCCAAGAATGCACACCAGCAGGTAAAAAAAATCTAGACAATCCTTAGCCATGTCTTTAAATTTAGCCTCAAGGATGGCCTGGGCTTCTCTCCCTTCCAGCAGGGAGAAGTACTGTGAGAGACACTGAGCCTTTGCAGCACTTCTTTAGAAATGCATGAAGGAGAGGTGCCTCTCGCAGCTAAATCACCCTGTAGCTGGTTCCACACCCACCTACCAAACCCTGCTGTGGTGCAAAAGGGGCCCATCCTCCTGAACTCCTGCTTGGGTCAGTTGTGGTTAGGTACAATGCCTGACTTTTCAAACAAGAGGTAAGCAAGGCCTCCTAGTCAGAGTTCTGTACAACACCCCCTTCAAAGAAATGGCTTCTGGTTTTAGTGGATGGTTGGATGCCATTAGTGAACAGCATTGTTTATGTGTATGGGTCCTCCTTCACGGAAATCCCAGAAACATTCCTGCTTGAGCTATGTGCAAAAGAAATCTGGGTTTAAAAAAATGCCTCCTGAGCAGAGAGGAACAAGAGACAAAGAGATGTGTGTCTCAGCAAGACTTCCACAGAGAAGCCTCAACATGTGCGCAAGGTGAAAAAGAGGAACAGGATGACGTCAGCGCTGGGAGGGCCCTTTTCATCACAGTCTGGCGGAGAAACACTTCGGCAGAGGGAGGAAGTACAGACCCTTACTTCAGAAATATAAATCCTCTTTTAATAAGTGACTGAAACGGCAGGAGTTCCTAAAGACAGCTTTCCTGCTCCTCGTGGCTTTAACTCTTTCCCTGCCTGATGGAATGTTGCTATGGCTTTCACTTTCCTGCTTTACTTTCCGGTGTATTTTGGGGAAAGAGTGAGCAAGCTTTGTTACCTAGCACAAAGAGGGCTCCAAAAGGTCAAAAATCAATGCCAAGATCTGCACCAGAAATAACTGGAAGCCAGGGGAATTGCAGGATGCCCAGGGGGTGCATGATCCCGTGGGATCCACAGAGTAGGGCTTTCAAATGAAAAGTCACCCATTTTCTTATTGAAGGTAATAGTTTTTTTTTTTTTTTTTTTTTCCCCCTGAGGCTTCGGTTCCAGTAACAGATTCATCTTGCCTGTTTTGAGAAATGCATTTAGTCACCTAAGCCCTGTCTATAGTCAATGAGGCTAAATAGGCATGTCTAGAGGACAATTCATCCCATGTGTGTTACTTTGGAGAGGTGGGGGTGGTGATGGTGAAAATAAGTGCCCCTGGGAAGGGTCTGCCTGCTCCAGCTGACCACACAGAGAGGCCAGGGAACTTTCTGGGGCTGTTTTTTGTCTGGCAAAAATTTGAGTATTGCAGAGCTGCCTATGGTTTTGATTTGGCTGAAGCAAGGAAGTGCTGGAAAATGCAAGAAAGAAGTTGAAGCCCTGAACATTAACCAGGCATCACAAAGGTGTCGGTAAGGGGCCACACCTCTGAATAAAGAATGCAGATAAAGTAAACACTCATAAATCTAATACGCTTGTACTTGAACAATTGCTAGCAGGACCCGAACATAAGATAGGAAATCAGTATTTGCATGCTGGTTTTGTCTGCTACTGTTGAAATTGTGATCAGGTTTAGAAGCTATAACAATTTACAGAGAATATGAAAATTATTTTGTAGCACAGATAAAATGTAATGAATCACCTAGTGCTATAATGCAAAATTTTCCATCCCCCTCCTTATGTTTTATTCTGATATCTGCAATTCGCCACTTTAAACAAAACAAATAGTTTTTTATTTACTTTGGGCAACAGAAGTCAAGACTAGTTTCCATAAGAATATTTAATTTTAATATTAAGGTAAGAGTAACCAACCCAGATTCTGACAATTTTATCAGTGCAGTCTAACGTAAAAATCGTGTTTCAACTACACTTGTCCTGAATAAAAAGCAGGTATGCTAGCACAGACGAGAGATTTCCTAGTCTAATGCATCCCAGATGATTCCAGTCTGGGCATATCTGTGCAATCTGAGACTGGCAACTGTGCCTTGCTCTCAGCTGCTTTTGTTGGAGCCAGTAGCCAGACCAGGTGCTCAGCACCTCGCAAGGCTGAGTCTGCTGGGCTCTGGGATGGTGCAGAATTGTGCTGAAAAGAGAAAGACTCATGAGAACAGCTCAGTTCTGTGTTTTTTCCACCAGTGGCTAATTTTACCAAAGCTGTCCTTAGCACATGTGTGTGGGAGGGCAGACATTTCCTTCTTGACATGACCTTTGTATAAAACCAAATCCAGAGCAGTGATTTTTCTCTCTTTTCCCTCTTTCCCAGTTTCTGGAGACTCACTGGTGGGGAAAAAAAAGAAAAAAAAACAACTTAGAGAAAGGTGTGGTTTGTGTGAAGGGGCAAATTTAAATAGGAAGCAAGTTAGGAGAAGGTTTCTTGCTGCAACTTGAAACTATACCAGAACATTTGGTTTAATGTCCCAGAGCTGTTTTACTGCTGTTCTCCTCATAAGTTGATTTATGAGTTTATGTGTGCCTAACAGGTAGAACTCTGGGCTGGGACGTATATTTTTGTTCAGGCTACAAATCCTTCCTGTGCCCTCTCTGCTTCTCTTGCTCCCCATGGCAGCAGAAAAATTGGGGCATATGTCGTAAAGGTGCTTTTTTCTTCCTCAACCTATTGTGCTGGCTGAATGACTCATAAACCAAACATTGATAATATCAGCTGACAGTTATTTAAACCTGACGTTTCAGGTTAAGGAGTAACAATGAATGCAAATATAGCTGGTGAGAGGCTGTTTGCAGTGCACGCGCTTGTGTGTTCGATGTTGAGAATTTTAAGGGTTGTTGCACAAAGTTCCACAAAGCAAAATTAGGAGATGATATAGGGATTCCATGTTAAGGTGTCTGTGATGCTATTGAGGTGTACCTGCTTCTCAGGTACCCCCCCCAAAAATCTGCAGCTCATCCCTGAGCTCAACAGAGTGAGCACCTCTCGTTTTCCTTGCAAGCACCTCTTGTTGGTAACTGGATTGCTGGTCACTTGTGACTGCCTCCTGAAAAAGGAAGGTATAGTATGCTAGTTTAAAAAGACATTAGTGCTGTGTAAGTACCACTGATAAGTTAAGCTGTGCCTGGGAATGTTCCCATTTGGGCCATGGTCTTCTCTGCCCCAGCCCTTTAGAGCATTCCATGGAGCTTGGTCATTGCAGAGGCCGCTCCGACAGGCAGGCGGCACACAGCCACCCGCTTCCACCAGCTGAAGGAGGCAGCTAACACAGGCATGGGCCATTTGCAGGAGAGTTCTCAGATATGGCCACAGGCAGATTTCATAGTCTCATTCTTTCAACACAGCTATATGAACTATGATGCTGTCAGAAGTGTTTAAATTTAGAAAATCTGCTTATTCTGTTAGGCAGAAAAGTATCTGCTTGCCCCTTGCACAGATTTTTCTCAGTGTGGATGGACAGGTGGCTTGAGGTGTGGGTTTTTTTTTTTTTTTTTTGTTTTGTTTTTTTTTTTTGGGCATCTAATTCTATTCCACATCTTCTTTCCTGTAGAGAGAAGAGAGTTGCCTTGCTGCTGCTGAGTTATCTCTTTCTGGTCTTACTGTTAATAACTGATACACAGGCCTGGGTGAGAAAACTCTTGCTGAGCCCAAGACTGAAGCAGTGAAACACGAGGGAACATACAAAGCCAGCCAGCAGCAGACAGGAACCTTCTCAGTTCTTGTCCTTTCCTATAGTGGCAGCAGGAAATGGAAGAGCATCTGGGATACATCCTTACTTTTCCTCTTCTTACCTTTAGATCTGTGTATCTTTTTCATCCCTAAGCCCTACCTTGCCCCTAGAAATTTAAATATGCATACTTTTCTAGGGAAGCCTGGGAGATTATAATTTATATTTTATTATATTATATTTTATTAATATAGGCAGCAAGACTGCTTAGTTTAAATGCTGAAATAGTATTTTTTTTATATTTGCTTTCTGGTTTGTGGAGGTTTTTTCCCCCTAGAAAATCAATCAAAAATATTTACATTAAAAATGACACTCTGGACAAGAAAAAAAATTGAGATTCTGCTTAGACAGTCTGTAGGTGTTTTAATGATAGATGGATTACTGTGTTCACATCATCCTCCTGTAGTGATTTTGTGAATAATTTTTCTTGTTTTGGGTGAAAGGTGGATTTGGGATATTTTTGGGGGGAGTGAGGAGAAATTCTAGTCAGAAGTGTGAGACGACATTGAGAGGAATGGTTGGGTCTTCTGCCTATAGGCCTTCTACCTGGCTGTGATTTGTTTGCCTGTATCACTTGATAGCACTGATTTCATTGTGTCAGCTACATTGCACCGAACTGTATATTCATTTAGGAACAGAGAGACTTTGATCGCACTGGCATGTATGACCTTTAGGCTTAGTCTTTACTGAGGTTATTAAATTAAACTGCTTAAAATCCTGGAAACATTTGTAAACAAGTCATATAAACACACTGAAATGTCCTAGAACAATTTAGAAATAGTATAATTAGTGTTTGGAATAGCATACTCTCAGTACATTTAAAATTCAGTGTTTGAAACCAAGCTAATTAAGATCTAAGCTGGACACAAGAATTAATTTCAATCACCTAATCTCCCATTATGTGTTCAGAGTTCATCAGAAGACTTGTGAAAAATTCATAATTTCCAGGAATAGGAAATTCTCAGAAAAAGCTGCAGTTGAGCATTGGAAAATCTCTGACAAAACTTAAACTTTATCAGGTCTTGTTTATACAAGTCCAGTTCAACTGATTCAATTACAAAATATTCATTCCTGTTGTGTGAGCATGACCTAACTGAGATATGACACTGGAGTTATTTTCAGAAATCCCAACCCAGTGAATTTCACACCTGTGTCTTTTTATCTTCTAGTGTTATTTTGAACAACAATATAATAGAAACCATACAGGCCTCCATCTCTGATTCCCAGCTGTAAAACAGCAAACTCTGTGACGTGATGCAGAATCCTGAGCGCAGCTCAATCTCCTGACTTCCTCAAAGTTACCCCGCCTTGTGTAATGTACTGACCATGAGTCAGAGGTGCCCTGGCAGCCAGGAGGGCCACCCGTGTCCTGGGGGGCACCAGGCACAGCATCACCAGCCGGGCAAGGGAGGGGATTGTCCTGCTCTGCTCTGCACTGGGGCGGCCTCACCTCGAGTGCTGGGGGCAGTTTTGGTCTCTGCAGTATAAAAAAGGCATTAAATTATTAGAGCGTGTCCAAAGGAGGGACAAAAGAATGGTGCAAGTCCTTGAGGGGAGTCTGTATGAGGAGTGTCTGAGGTCACTTGGTCTGTTCAGCCTGGAGAAGAAGAGACTGAGGGGAGACCTCATTGCAGTTACAGCTTCGTTGTGATGGGAAGAGGAGGGGCAGGTACTGATCTCTTCTCTGTGGTGAACAGTGACAGGACTCCAGGGAATGGCACCAAGTTGTGTCAGGGGAGGTTTATGTTGAATATCAGGAAAAAATTTTTCTCCCAGAGGGTGCTTGGGCACTGGGGAAGTGGTCACAGCACCAAGCGTGACAGAGTTCAAGAAGTGTTTGGACAATGCTCTCAGACACATGATGTGATTCTTGGAGTGTCCTGTGCAGAGCCAGGAATTGGATTTGATGATCTGGATGGATTCCTTTGAACTCAGCTTATTCTATTATTCTGTGATTCTGTTCACGGTATATTCGGGTGTTTTTCCAGAAACTGATCTTGCTTGTATTACCTTCCAGAAAGTAAAAAGCCACAACAGTGGAAAGTAAAATGACAAAATCTTCATGAAAGTTCACTGCACCTTCTTTGAATGATGAAATACTTCTGTTTTTTTAAAAGCTTGTGAGGAAAACCCCTTCCCAAGGACTTCATAAAACTTTGTAATCCTCAGTCTGTACAATGACAGATAGAGGGGAAAAACACTTCAGTGACCTGGAGGTCATCAAAGTTACTTATCCAAATAAAGATCAATTGGATGAGGTCTCTTACACAGGATAAGTGATAAGAATAAGGTGCTCAGTCCAAGTGCTTTGAACAAGTTAAGTTATGTCTTCTTCCCCCTGTACAATCACATATTTACAGTGTAACTGTGGCTTCCCCCTCCAAAGGGTTTTGTTCTGGTTTTGTGCAGTGAATTTCATAGGCCATTCTCTCTCAGTGGTGGGAAAGGAACTTTTTGTGAAAAAAAGTTGTGTACAAAATTTCAGTCTGCTTTGTGAGGCAGTGGCAGCAGCTGAATGTGTAAGTAGTATATTTATACCAGATTGTAGTGATGCAGTGTAAGTGTGCCCAGATAAAAGGATTTCCTCAAACTGGAACATATTTGCTCCCGAGAATTGTAAAAACATAATAATAATTTTCTATTCATGTACAACCTAGTACTGAAATACAGGAAAAGAGCAGAAGGAGTCAAGATGGAGTGAGAGAGTTTGGTGGTTATGTCTGCTTTGACAGATACTACGTGTTCTCGTAAGCTTAGTTTCTAAACCAAAGGAAACTTTGGTTAAACAACTGATGATACCTAAATTTTTATTAATCTTACTCATTAATATCTATTTCTGTGCCTCTGTTGCAACTACCTTTGCATGCTCCTCTAAAATATGTCTATTGTCTCCTTTTCAAGGGTTCTTTCTAATAGAAATGGCCTGAAGAAGTGAGTCAGTAAAATATTTACCAAAACTTCCCTAAGTACCAACCATCTCATGGTGGGTAAATACTGATGTAAACTAGTGGGACTGATGATAACTTGCTTTATTTCATCATTTCAAACTTTTTCTTGACATCTTATTACTGTTCATTTGGAATCAGATTATAAAACCTTTCTAGCAAGCTCGTCATGTGATTTTCCTGTACAATTGGTAATTAATAATGGTGATATCTGAAGCACAGCTTTCAAATTTTTTGGTTGGTGTTTCCTGCAAGTAAGATGCTGCCATTTCTTGCATTTACTACTACATGTTGCAAATCACACAAAGCTTGGATCTCTTCACTAGGAAATAATATTGTCACCAGGATTGTTCTTTTTCATTATTCCAGTTTTTGGAAGGGATGGGTCTTCCTGTGTGGCTTTGAAGCTCTTCAGTCAGTTTTGTTATTTTTATTGAAGGCCACTCCTGGAAAGCTTTCTGTTTGTTCTCCTGCCTTGGCTAGTGGGGATGTTAAAACAGGGGTGCAGCTGTTCATATGTGTAAATGGAAAAAAAATATTTCATTTTGAATACAGTTAAAGCCCTTCAAAGACTGCTACTTCTCTGCTGAGCCAACATGTTATGTGAGCAGTAGGCTTTCCCCAGAAACAGGTAGTACTTCCAAGTTAGTGCTAGGGATAGATATTGTGGTAGTGTGGGACCAGACTCGGAGCATACTCTGGACAGGCTCTGGCCATGTCCACTGGGAGCAGCTCCTTTTGCTGCTCTGGAAGGTGGGGCAGTTGAGGAGAAGAAGGAAAGAGCACATGATCAAGGAGAAAAGAGGAGGAGTTGAGTAGCAGGTGACATTTGGCACAGTAACAGAAATGTGAACCAGAAGAATCTCCTAAGCACTTTGCCAGTGCTGGTTATGTGGGTGGGAGCTCAGGTGCAGGTGCAGTGTCCATTCTCTACAAGGGACTGACATACAATTGCCCATTATAGTTAAAACAGAAAGGGAAGTGTTAGCACAAATAAGTGCTAAAAGGACTCTGTAAGTGAGCAGTCAGGTGGGCAAAGATGACCAGGATGAAAAATTGATTAAGGACATATTGGGATACTAGTAAAGCAGAGTGTTACCCAGAAAACGAATGCCCTGAGAAACACTAGAAAGAGTGTATTTTTAATAACAGAATACAACTGCATTATGTTTAGCAGATGTCTGCTGGAGTATTTACTCTCCCACCTTCAAGATTCACCACCAACATAAAATCTGGTAAGAGAGGAAAAGATCTGCCAGTAAAAGTTCTTTTTAGCAAAATAAGACTAATACCAATTTATTTATCTCTAATGTAGTGTCCAAAATGTATTTGGTGTGGGAAAGATCTGAGACATCCTCAGTGTGCATCTTACAGCATTGAGTACCAGGCTTTGGCCAAATCCTATTCATGTTGGTGGGGTAATTTCTGCTGCTTTCAGTCAGATTTCTCTAGGAATGCACTTCATCATAGCCTCTCATAACATTTAATGCTAGCTTTTAAGATCAGCTCCAGTAGTATGGTCTGACGAACAACAGGAATCAAGTCCTTATCCACCAATTTTTAAATATTCAGATATCGATACTGAATTTTGACCACTGTTTCTATTCTCTCATATCACCTACAGGAACGCAAAGTGACTTTATACTATGACTGCAAATGCTATGTTTGCTTCTAATGGTTCTTCAAGACTGTGAAATGATTTATTAAGACAGGACCTGTATCAGAGAGATTACAGATCAGAAGTACTCTGATTAAAATAGTTGGCAGTCCATGTTTGCTTTAAGATATGTTAAGAGTCTAAAAGAATGATCTAGACAAAGAGAAGTTACTGTAACGAGTAAAACATTTTTCTTCTTGAGTATTTCTAAAAACTTTTTCTAAATTATACATTTCACCTCTTCAAAGAATTAAGGAATTACATAAACACCTACGTATTTTCCCTTGCAGAAAATCCTACAGTACTGCCAAATAAATTCCAAATAAATCCATCCCTTTTTTCTGTCTCCTTGTGTATCAAGGTGATAGCTAGCATGCTATCCAGATCGTTGCTTCAACCAGACAGTTTATTTTCTGGGTAGCTTATAGCTAAGAGACATGTCATGAAATTGAAACTGTAGAAAAACGTATAACCTAGATGTAAATTACTGGTCTTTGAAAAATTATTACAGTTGCCCCTAACCTAGAATGTATTATTTTTTCAGGTCTCACAAACCTACTTACATTTAGGTGTCATGAAGGCCACCTAAATTTATAAAGGGCTCTGAGTTATCTCAAGGTATTTCCAGAAGTGTACCTAAACTTGTGTTGCCTAGGTTCAATGCAACAAACTTTGGAGCATGTGGTCACGCTTTAAAAGACTTCTGCAGTTCATCAAGAAGCCAAGGCTTTGACCATGTGTCCTCAGCTGACTGGTTATGTAATATCTGTACACTTCTACAGAAAAAGAATAGGTTTGTATAGAGAAGTGTGTAAATATTATAGGTTTGTATAGAGAAGTGTTATTATTTCTCTTTTTGCAACTGACCTAATCTGTTTCATTGTTGAATGTATTTATTGGTCACTGAATCCACGGTCCCCTCTTCCGCAGTGTCTGACAACCTCACATTTCCTGAGAAGGAGGAACTCTGTACTGTCCCCATTTAATGGGAAGGACTTGGGTGCTGCACTAAGACTTCTCTCTTCACCTCTCATGAGCAAGTGTGCTGACCTTTATCTACAGGGCTGTGCTATGGCCTGCAGGAAGGGTTCCTGCGGGCATCCAGGGTCTCCATACTGTGCCCTTATGTAGCACGGCTGCGTGGTGCACAAACTGCACATGGGCACGTGGGGGGCACTGGGTTTTCTAAGGGGAAGCTTCTGTGGGGAAGCTTTGGCCCATCCATCTTCTCTCCTAAGGTGCTCAGTACAGTAAACCCAGAACTAATCTGGGCATCCACCATGCCTGGGGAAGAGTCTGTCATGTCATGCAAGGCACAAGACTGGGTTTTGTTCAGGCTTGCAGCAAGGTTAGGACAGTGCCGGGCTTTGCAGGCTGTCTGTCCCTGTTGGCTGAGAGGGGTGGGGGTGTTTGCTGGCCAGCATTTCTCCTCCCCAGCTGCTGCTGGTGGCTTCAGGGAGGGACACTCGTGCCAGTGCCCCCCACACCCTCACGTTGCCCTGGGCTGGCTTCCTCTGGAAGGCAGCCCTGGGCTGTCTGCAGCCGCTGGGCCTGCCTTCTGAAATGAGGCATTTCTCCTCCATCTCAACAGACCTTCGTTTAACTTGGGTGGCGAGTGTTTACAGATTATACCCTCTACTTAATAATGCCTCTGTGACAGCTGTTTTGTCCAACTATCATCGTGGTGTAAACGTTTTTAACCAAAGAGCCTTGGATACCTACTAGCATAGTACACTTTCTTATGTGTTTGCCAATTTGCTCTTTACTTGTCTAGGAAATTAGCTGAATTCATAGTGTATAGTTTTTGCCCAAGAAACTAGCTGAATTACTAATGTATGTTTTTTTCTCTCTAATTCTGTCTCAAGGTAATGTTTAATCCACTACTTGAAGCAGCTTTTTCATTCTATTCTCTGTAATAAATTACTAAACTGAAAGAAATGGAACTAAGATCCTGTAGCTTAAATTTGCTGAGCTTTTGTTTTGAGGTTGAACAGTGAATCTTAGAAAGCTTGTTTTTCATTTGTCCTGAAACCTTGCCCGTCCTGCCTCCTTCTTTTCATGCCAATAAAAGGTAACCAGAGACAGCTGGGGGCTCTCTTTCTGCCTGCCTGGAATGGGAGTGTCTTCTGAATGCCTCTTTCATGTACCTGCACAAACCCTGCTCTTCTAAACGGCTACGGCTGAGGTTCTCAAAGGTTGAATAGGTTTTCATTGCCTGCATTTCTGGTCTGAAGCAGACTGAGAGAAATGAGTGTTAAGTAAACGCAGTGGCAGCCCTGCCAGCGTCAGCATTCCAGCCCGCAGTGCTGCTCCGGACTGGGACACTACCGGCACAGACTTCTGCACATCCAGCTGTCAGGGGGTTGTTTTACTTGCTAGCAGTTGAAAAGAAGAGGGATGCAAGGCAGAGCAAAGAGTGGCGAGTCTAGTTTTTACGAGGCTGTTTATTTTTTCTATAACAAGTGCGTGGTGCCTTATGGATGTTGAGTGGGAATTTAATCTAGTGATAAAGTAAAATAGTAAACTTACCAAATCTGTTTTCAGTTGCCTTTGTCCTGCACCCATAAGCATCTGCAGAAAACATGCTCAACAGCACTCAGACACTTCTGTGAATTTATATATGATCTTATTCAGCACCTTCTGCAGATAACTGATCATCTTGCTGCAGCAAGATTGCAGCTTCATGATTGAAGTTAATAGAAAATGAAGGTGTCTGTCTGTCTTTCCATAGCAGGCCTTTTGTGTGTGAAGCTAGGACTCACAGGCTTTTAAGTGAAAACAGAGGTTTATTTTCAGTTTTATGTCATGAGCATTTTACAAATTCTATGTTGCAGTTTAAAGATCAAGATTTAGTAAACACTGATATTTGACAACAGAGAGGTGTGTATCTGGTGATTTTAATAGTCAGGGCAAATTTCAAACATCCTAACATCCAGCTAACAGTGGAATTTACACGCGGAAGGATTGCGCATTCATAACTTACTAATGACAATGTCAGGGTATTGTCTGTTGTAGCAGGCATAAGAACCTGCACTGCATGAATTAGGGCTTTGTTTGCACAAACACCTAGGCTTTGTGTAGGCAGGAAAATTTTCCTCCTTCTACCAAAATAAACTTTTTCCTTTACCACACGTAGGCACTCATATCAATTCAAGACCTTCCCAGGTAAAGAGTTTTGTTCAGGAGTGAGAATGTGTGCTCAAGTAGTTATCTTGCAGTAAATATAATATGGCTTATGCAGCTCTTTCCACCATACTTTCTTCCAGCTGCTGCTCTGTGACCTAGAGAGGTTACTCCTGTCCCAGCTGCTTGTTCAAGGTCTTTTGCTGGGTGATGCCATTCCCATAGCTCTGTCATGCAGCTGAGGTACTGCCCTTCCTGTTTCACGTCCCCTGAGCTGGTGGCTGTAGCTGCAATGAGGGCATCTTGAGACATGTCAGGATTATCTAGTTAGGGTGCCTAACATGGATGTACTAACCATGGCCAGAGTAGTGCAGTGGTGATGTTAGTGTTGACTTCTCAGCCTAATATGTGTTATATTGGGAAGAAAATGACAGGTTAAAAGGATTGCCAGTGTAAATGTAGCAGTAGAAGTATTAATGCAGTGCATATATTGCTCTGCAGCAGTCCTGTGTCACCCATGACCTGTGGCAGACTCGATGGGCAGGCACGCAGAGATGTCCTGCAGTGGAGGTGGGCAGGAGGGCTGTTTGAGCAGAGAGACAGCAGATACGTGGCAAGCAGCCCTACCACAACTGGCCAGGCATCTCCATCATGCCTTGAAGCACCACGACTTCTGTGACTCAGAGTTCAGCCACACACCAGTACGATTCCGGATGGTCAGAAACATAAGTTAGAGTAGCTTGCCCTAATTTTCAGCTGAGTTCCCATGAGTTTCAGCTGAGTTCAGATGAGTTCTCAGAGCATCTGACGTAATGTTTACAAAAATGTGTGTGTAGAGCTGCTAGTCTTCAACTGCTGGTCCGAGAGGAAAATTCACATGCAGACTTTACTTCAGAGTGACTGCTGATGAGGAATGCAACAGCTTCTTGGAAATGGGATGTAAAATATCTTTAGAGGGACAGCTTCTTTGTATACTCCGAACCAGACCTAATACAACTCGGATTTAAGGTACTGGCAACTATAACTTCCTGAAAATGAAGACCCTTTTTCCTCTTTCCCCTTTTTTTATTCTTACAAGTATACATTACCACATCATTANTTTTTTTTTTTTTTTAACTCCTGATCGATGGTGCCGTGTTATTTGGTTAGTCATTGTGTCATTATTTTTAGTTTTGTATGTAGCTGTTTGTCAGTTTATTGAAATAAACTGCCATCCAGGCACCCCGATCAAAGCAAAAAGCATGAAATCCCACGTGTTGCACTTTTGAGAGCAACCACAATGAAGCTAACCTTTCACCCTTGACTTTCTTTTAACCCTAATTTTGAAAGACAGTAGCAAACAATTCAGCTAACTTCTTAAGTAAAAGAATATTCAAACTAGCTCGATTGTAATGCAGTGTTCTTTTCAAGTGAATGGAAGGTCTCGGAGTAATGCATACAAATACAGAGGCTGGGTAAATTCATTACTTTGGAGTTTCTGGTGTAGTACTAGCAGTGAAATGGTTAAAAGGCTGACTTTTAAAGTGGTCACAATTAGGCTTCAAAGTTAACACCCCACCCCACTGAGATGAATGGGAGCAGTTGACATTTCTTAGTGCTATTGTTTCAGTCTGGCTTGCTATAGCTTCTAAAATAAGACAACAGTACATCTGTTTACATTCTGCTTCCGCAAACCCAGATGGGCTAGAAACTTCATTGTTTTTTAAGTGGAAGCTTGGATTCTGGAGAATACAGCAATATCCACAGGGTATCTGTAGGAAGAAGAGCTGAAAGCCGCCCTAATCACAGACATCTCCCCCTTCTCTGTAAACTTCTATTGTCCCAGGACAAATCTGTAAACCACAGGGGGAAAAATTAAGTAATATATGTTTGAAGTACTCTTTACTTACAACATGACATGCACACAATGACTTCTCATCAGGTCCCTAGCATGCAAATTTTAATAAATGGATGCAGTATTTTGGACTTTTTTCTCTTTTAGTAGTTTGTAGAAGGTATAGGTCCTGCTTTTACTGAATGCAGTAGCTTCTCTTAAGCCTCTCCTAACAGAAAATCCTTCTGTCTGTAGAGAAGCCAGTTTCACCCAGGAGAGTTTGAGACCAGGTGTTACTTTGTGTTCACATGGGTTCACATTTAATTTACTTCTGAGAGCAGTACAAGAGAAAGTAAGATTTTTGAGAGGAGTATCTTGCGTTTTTCTGATACTTTCATACGGGGAGCTACATTAACTGGAGTAAGATCTTAGGAGCTGGAATGGATTAATGAAGGTGCAAGTGGGGCCAGAATTTGAAGCAGATGGTCTCTATTACCCCATGCCTCAGTTCGTATGGGGAGTACACAGTGTCCTCTCAGACTTTTGTTGAGGGGTCTGCACAGTGGCAAACTGCCCTCAGTAGCAGCCAGAACCCTATGAGAGCTTCTCTGATAAAAGCGACCCATTAGATATGCTTAGGCTGTAGATTGAAGCCAGCTGTGATTCTGTCGGAAAGATTTTCCTCATTGTGCTTTCATCAGGGTGGAAAGTTTGTGGCTTGTTTTGCATATATATGTATTTTGGGCTTCATTGCTCTGACTTTGCAAGTCCTAGAGCCTGCCAGTGATAAGAGCTCTCATGCATACAGGCTCCTTTTGTATCCTGGCCCTCAGAGCCCCTGCCTTCCTTTCGCCCATGGACAACACAGCTTGTGCTTTGGAAGTGCCACTGTGGGCTCTCCCAAATGGTGTCTCCCAGATTTCAACCCTGGGTGAATTGGATGGTGAAAGCAGGCGTGCAATCTGTGGTTTGGGCTCATGAAACTTGTTTCCTGCCCAACTTCAAGCTGCATATTCATCTGACTATAGAACACAGTGGCCCTGAGCCTCGACAGGCCTCCAGGTTGTCTGTGACAACTGTGGGCATTTCAAGAGTGTAAACTGTTTCCTCTCTTGTTCTTCTCCTCGGTTCCTGTGTTAAGTGGAAGCATGCAGCAATCTGATCTAGGTGAAGAAAATACCTGTGAAAACCCAAGAAGAATATTTGCTTTGAAAGTTTCTCTCATGAGATGGTTTCAATTTTCTATTTAAAAAAAATCTTTAAAAATAAAATAATGTTAAATCATGCTGGGAAAACCAGTTCCAATGTGATAAAACTCCTACAGGTTGAAGCAAGAACCACTCAATTCAACTGCAAGGAGAAGGGCATGTTATTTAATCAAACAGAGGGTTAGAGAACAGCATCAAATATGCATTTGTTATATTTGTTTCCATTTCTTCTAGTCCATTTCTGACTGTGGATACTACACAGACTTGAGTTGCATCTTGTGCATCTTGTGGAAGAAGATGGGTATCCTAATAGACCTTACAAATATAGTTAAAATTACCTCAGCAAGGCTACAGTAGGTCAGTGGCAGAGCTTGACAAAGAAGTTAGGGGATGTTTTGCCCAGTTCTGTATATTTTAATTAGCAAACTGGCCTGCCTCCCTGTATTACAACAGCATTGTGATAGCTAAATATTCAGAAGCCTAAGCTTTGTATGCTAATCCTAACACAGAGCGTTTCTTGAGTAGACCTTAAGAAAATATTGCTATAGCTTCTTTACCAACTATGCCCTAACCTGCTTTTTGCCTCATATTCAAGGCTGATTTTGACAACTGAATTATCTTTTAGGGAATATAAAATACCAAGGATTGAAAGGGACAGATATGGACAGGGCAGGAATTTGCCAGCAGGATGACATTCTAAAGCAGCTTCTGAAATATCAACATGTTATGAAAAGAAATTAATTTTTTTAACATTGTGCTCTTTTATTTTTCTTTTAGAAAAGCAAATGAAGCCTTCCATTAGAAGACTCTTTAGTTTTGAATAAATTGTGCATTTCTTTTTTGTGGTGTATTTCTTTAGTCAATTTATATTTTGCATGCCTATTGCTCCCAGTCTCTTTACTGGTCTGAGCTTGCTTGCCAACTGGTAATGGCCACTAAGCATCAGAATCATAGTTTTCCTTGAGCAGCTTGGTACCTTATGGCAGTCACTGTGCCATAGAAAAGGATGAAGGATGTAGACAGTCACTCCTGTAGGTCTCATGAAAAATGCAATAGGAAAAGAGCCCAGCAAATTGAAACAATGTTTTTCTATTCATGAATACTAAAAATTGGAATGTCTTCCCAAAATAACCCTGAAGTTTTATTTCTTATTGGAATTTTTTTTTAAAAAGCCCCAACAAAACAAAACCGTTTATATTTACTTAATCATCCCAAGTTAGGAAAAAAATGTTGAATAAAAATGTATTTCATAGGATTAAATGTCCATATTTTTTCAGCTCTAATTATGATAAGGTTGTACAATTTTATTCTTTGTGTCATCCTTTTTCCATCCTAGACAATGAAAATAGTTTAATCTAACAGTTTTTACATTGTGGTCTGTGCACCAGAGCTGGCTTGTAAACTTTTTCTGTCAGTGGTTTTATTGTTCAAGAACTGATGCTTCCTGTTACTTCTGGCCATGCATTTTGATTTTGTGAATGAATACGACTAGACAAAGGACTAATACTGATCAAGTATATACCTTTTGTACAGCTTTATGTTCTCATTCAATAAAAAATGATACCAGAACTGCAGAGGTAACAACTCCTCTGAAAGGCCGAGCCAACAGGAAAAAGAAAAGTCTGCAGTGAATAAGAGAAATCTGGGATTCCTTCACTTCAGGTATTCAGTAAGGCAGAGGAAACAGTACAGGCAAAACATAACATGGAGTATTGTTCTTACTGCACATGTTTTAAACTTGGTGGTAAAAGAACTGTGTTTTGGGTTGCTTTTCAAGGAAGAGAAAACTAATGGGGTTTTGCTTCATGGCAGGAACTAACAAACCAAGTAGGATCAATTACAATTTAAATAGCTAAGTGAGAGCTACATGATCTCAGTTGCTGCATCATACTGTTTTTTGTTTCCATATTGCTTTTTGCCATTTTATTGTTCTAGTGCTTCATATTTGTGTAGTTTGAAGGTTGTTGTGTACGTGACTAGATTCACTCCCTACTGGGATTTAGGCCAAGATATTCAAAATGATTGTTTATTTTGAGCACCTCCATTTTTTAAGGGTTCAAACCAGAGAAATTTTGGAGTAGGCATGTTGCCTGTGCCTTGAAAGGGAAACTCAGTTTTTTGTGTGGTTTGTCAACATGACGTGGAAAGACAAAAGAAGAAAAAAAGCGGGTGCAAGCAAAATCCCTGTTCACTTTTCATTATTTCTGTGTCTGATCTTTGGTTTTCTGAACTGAGGTGACAAGATTTGGGTACTGCTGTGCTGAAAACCAGAATGTGTACACCTGGCCATGGTCCAGGCTGAAGGACGTAAAGCTGAGCAGTGACATCACCCTGTCTCTCCATTTCTCTTCCCTAACCTCTTAATTGCCCTAGAGCTTTACCTGATTTAGATGTGGTCTTCTGGTAAGATGGTGGTGAGATCAGTGCTGTCTGTACCATATGTGAAATAGGTGTCACAGCTACAGTATATATGTTATAAAGCATAAATAACCTGTGTATTCCATTTCTCTGGCCATTGTGCTACCCAGTGCAGGGGTAGCAAGAGGACATGCCTTCTAAAAGGACAGCATGAGCATGAGTACTGTCAGTATACTTGGCTTAGAATTAATTTTCCCCCCAAATTCTTCCTCACTAATACAGAGAAGTACAGTTTGTGCTGCTGAAGGAACTGCATTTATGAGAAATACTTGAGTTGAACTAAAAAAAAAAAAAAAGGTCCTGGAAGCATTTAATTAGGTTCTAGCTTTTTGATGGCCTATTTTTAGGATAAGATGTCAGCTGATATAGCTCCTTTAAAAATGCACTTTGGATTTAGGGAAAAAAACAAACCAGCATAAGCTGTGAAGTCTTAATTGTTAGAAGTGCAACAATAGCTTAAAAATGGACTGTAAAGCCTGGTCTTACAGCTGGAGGAAGGGATACTTTATTAATAGTTGTAAGGAATGGGTGGATAGGGCCTGAAAAAGGCAGCAGGGGATATAAAAAGAAGCCTTGTAACATGAAACCATTGCCAAAACGCCTTACTGAACAATTTATGAAAGAGCCTGTGTCGCATAAGCATCAAGTTAATACACGGTGAACAGGATAAACAGCTTCTGACTGACTTGCCTCACTGAAAGTGAAGGTGCACCAGTGCTGCAGCCCAGCTCTGCTGTGGCGGATCGTTTGATGGGCTGGAGGTGGGTACACGTTGCTCACTGGCCAACAGCCTCTGCTTTTATGACTCCAAGTTTCCGTCTGGCAAGCCACAGGTGACTGGAGAGAGCACTTGCTGCATGGTCATCACACTTAGTATTTTACAGTCTGATAAGTCCCCTAAATATCCTTGCAACTGATAGCCAAATTTCTCTGCTAATATGACCTGAGACATATAACTCCAAACACTCATTTCCTTCGGGAGGGGGCAGGGAAGATCCCTCTCTACAGAGATTTCGTGTAGCTACAATCTCTCCAAATTAAATCCTCAATTAAAGCACAACTACACGTTTTCTGTGTCCAGGAGCTGACTGTGTAGGAGATAATGGGAATGCAAAATCCTTCTTGTTGCTCCAGCCTAAGCTTCAGGGCTCCTCTGCTTCCAGACTGCCTGGGTATCCAGCAGAGCAGTGTCCCACATTAGGCTATGATTATCTGTTTATGACAGATCCAGATCACCACAATTTTCTAGTTATTTAGAAGAAGTCCTTAGGTAAATGTCGATAACCCCCAAAAGTTGGGAAAGCTTTGGAAGCAGAAGGGCTGCAGTCATAGGGAAGTTTTGATCTCATTTGCAATCACATATCCATAAAATCGCTTTAGCGCAGACTCCCCGTCTCATGCCGTGCTGACTCTGTGTGAGATCTGACATTGTTCTTCACTCTTTAATAACGAGAGCTCAGCGGGGCGGGGAGAGAGAAAAGACAAACAAAAATCTCAGCCTCATTTTTAGCATTGTACAAAGTTAACCCAAGTTGCCTGTGCCAATCCTAATCCCTTCTTTCAGGTTTGTCCTTTCCGTGTGGGTCAGTGGCAACTCAATTCCTGATACATCAAATCCAGAAACTTGCTGAGCCCTCAGTATCTCTGGCAGCATCACATGGTGCAGATGACGCTTTTTATGTCTGTGGTACATGGCAAATGTATTCTGAGGATCAGAATTTTCTGTGGACATGGTACCAGCGTGGCTTCACTTCTCTGCTGCTCCTCTCAGTCGCAAATGTGTTCCACCGATAGGAAGCATAATTTCTCTTCACTTTAGTTTTAACCATGTTGTTAGGTTTGTTTGCTGTTTTGCTTTCCCTAGAAGATTGTTTTATTTTTTCACCAGTGATCTTAGCCAGCTTCACAGTCTTGGTGGGAATTTCTGCTCCTGCTACTCTGCAGCAGATGTCCTTTTTAAAGTGTTTTTTTTCTTTCTGTATATTGTACAAAGCAGGTTTCACCTTTAATGGCTATTGTTTGTTTGCAAGGGGAATTGGCAAGCTAGGTATTTTCTTGCAGCTTTTCCTTCATAACCCTTTTTCTTCACCTTCTTACCTTCTCTGGGTAGCACTAGTACTGGGAACAGCAGAGCTGCCAGATGATCTGGCAGATCAGCTGTCATGTTGTGTTTCAGCTTTACTTTGGGTGGTATAAGCAATTAGCTAGTTAGAAGACCAGCCCTGCATTCATGAGATATTTCTGTGCTTATAGATGAAGTAAAAATGCAAAAGTAGATGTTGCTTGTGGCACTAGTAAGGAGAATTGGTGTTGCTAAGATGGGAGAGGAATTGCATTTCCATGAGATGTTTGGGATTTTTTCTGCTGGATTCTTTCCTTTTCTGTACAAGAGAAGTATTTAAGAGCCTACCTGTTCAAATGCTGTGTAGGAACTTGTCCAGCTCTTGCAAAAAGAGGATGATTGCATCTGCACTCACTGATAACTCCCAGGGTGAGAATCCATTCTGGTAGACTTTGTAGAATGTGATCAGGAAGAAAGGCAAAGTCAAATTCTGTTTGGTGTAACCACGGGTAAGATATATACCCACAGTTTTCTTATCAAAGCCATGCTGGTATGTGACAGAAGGAGGGAGAACACCCGTCCTCATCCTGTGTCAAGGGGCACATACTTATTATTTCTGGTGGCACAGCCTGAAGTCTGGTTGGATTGGCTCCCTCTTTTTGCTCAGGTATCTTTTTGGTGATCATACACCCTACCCATGAATGCTAAATCATGGTTTGATTCCACGTGTCAGCTGCTCCATACTGAAATACATTTGCCAGGATTGCCAGTTTGGTCCCAGGGAGGCCTTCCTTACAGTTTTCTAAATGATGAAAAGTTGATGTTAGAAATGTTGCTAACCATGCCTCTGATCCACAGAAAATATCAGTTACATTAAAGGAAATAATTCAACCTTCGTTGTTTTTACTCAGTTTAGGTCTCAAGTGTGTTAAGCGTCCTAACTATAAGAGAGCATATTATTGCTTTTGTACATTATTGCTGTTGTAATCCAGGAAAAACATGACCTTTTAGGATCCACTACTTATTTAGCAGACTAGAAAAATTTAAAATATAAGACATCATATGAGGCTGAAACTGCAATCGATCTGCAGGGAGACTTCTTGCTGCTGTAGCATGGTGTTGCTGTGCTTTGGGAAACAGCAGGACCATTACTTCCACTGACTGAGGCACGTTCCCAGTATGCAGGGGCCCTCACCCTGATTTTTTTGAGGTAGGCAACTATTAAAATAAAGTTATCTCTCTGTTTTTCCTTTGTTGGCCTTTTTACTACTTTTAGACATCAGTTGCCTTTGAGAGTCTTATTTATGGTTATATTTGCTAAAAAATGCAACTGGTTTGGATTCCTCACTTAAATAACTTGACTGAGAACTTACAATACTTGCTGTTCTCCCTCTTCTTCAAAGCTAGACTAAAATTAAGGAAAACTTGCAGGTGGTTTGTTTAATACACTGGGGGTTTTTTTGAGATTCTTTTTCTCTTCTTCCTCTCATCATTGAAACCTATGCAGCTTCCTTGTACTGTCTTTCTTTCAACATTATGCAGAACAAAGTATAATTTTGCTCTTTACTTAGACTTTGAACCCTTTGAAATGAAATTGAGTTTGCCTGTATGTAGCTGGTTAGAATCCTAAGAGCTTCTACTGTTTTGCTGTGTAGGGAGTGCCATAGCTGATTAAAACAGATTTGATCTTTTGTCTAATCCTCTAGATCAACAGGTTAATTTGTGATTTTTAATCTACAGCAGTATCACAAAATTGTAAGGTATCACTGCACACTTCCATAGGAAAAAAATGTAATCACACCTGGTTTAGCTAAGATTTGCAAATCCTAGTGATTAATGCAGAATGTATCTGAAGTGTCTGTGAGTGCAGCTAGGCTATTGACTTTGCTCAATTCTACGTAAGCAGAGAAGATAGAAAAATACAAAGTACCAACAATTTCATCACCATCTCTAAACCCAGGACTAAACATCATTACATAAGTGCATATATAAATATAGACATATAGATGCTATTCTGTACTTGTTCTCCACCAGTTCTTACCCCATAAGTTACTAATATGAATTCGAACTACACTACTTATATATACATGTGATAAATGTGTGATAAAAAGGCAAAAATGCCTTGCAGAGTTTGTGGGCTGAATGACAAGATTTACCCCATATGAATGCCTACAGTGTGGTAACGAGTTCATTCCTCATGAGATAGATTACGTTCATTCATGTCCTAATAAGTGGTGGCTGCTCTAGGAAGCCTTCTAAGCTTTCTATAACCAGACGTGCCACTAGTAATCTTTCCAAAGTGTAATGTCAATGGAGCTGCAGCTGGTTAAAGGGCTATGCAGGGCAAAAAATGGTATTAGTGGCTAATAAAGGCTAATTCTTTTGCAAGCAAAATTAGCTCGCTTCACTAGCTTGTTATGACTTGAAGTGTCTGGCCGTTGAACTATGCATCTGGCTCATTTGTTGCTCTCAAAGAGATCCCATCCTGACAGACAGCTGTACTGGACTGGAAGAAAGTAGCCCAAATGAGTGAGAACAAGAGGACTTTAGTTTGTGTGACTTTAGGACAGTAGCAATCCATGCAAACAACCTTCATAAGAAAAAGAGATGAACCCAACAAGGAATGGGAGTGATATAGGTCCTGGCTCTGGGCACTAATTTTCCTTAACTCACTGGCTACGGCTGCAGACCTTTGTTGCTCACGGGTGCTGTAACTGATTCATGACCTATGCAGCTACCGAAAAGACACAAATGTCCAGTAACTGGTTGCAGCAACTCTAATAATCACTAGAAATGTAACTTCCAGTACATCCCAGATGTTGTGATGCTCTAAAGTGATTAAAACAGCACCAGAATAGCCCAAGCTCTGTGGATGTGTATTTATTTTTACTCACTGGTGTTTTGGGGTAAATGCCACATCAGAGTGTTTTTATTACAAAGTTCCTGTTCCTGCTCAGTGCAGCTGTGCCTATTCTAAACTCCTTCATCAAAGGCAACCATTTCCTTTTTTTTTTTTTAATCTCAGATCAGTTTTCTGAGAGCAGTTGTCCCTGACTTCCTTAAGCTTGCCCTGCAGAAAATCTTTCTTAAAATCTTCCCTATGCCCATTCTTTCCTTCGCACATGCTTAGAATGTGTTTGCATGTGTATAAACATGGACACACACATGTGCCCATGCATATTTTAATCAGTTTCTGCTTCAGTCCAACAGCCTTGTGCATGGTCAGACTGGGAAAGGAGTCATGGAAAAGGTTGCTGCCAAAAGCAGTGAAACACTCATTTCCTCATTTATTTCCAAATGATTTTAATGTCTTATTTATAAGATGTTTCTCATTTCTGAACTTTCTGATAACATTATATAGACAAATGTGCACTGAGGTCAAGACTGATTATTTTTTCACTGTGGTATTATTTTTGCAGGTGATTTGACACTCAGTGATAATACAGGTCATCCAGAGTGACGGGTTGGTGATGTTGCCTCTTGTGCAATTAAACACTTGAATGTTGTTCCTGGATTGAGAGTTTATAGAAAACATGTGGAAATATTGGTTTATGCTGTTAAGTAAATTTTGGGTCCCAAAATTTTATTCATTATGAAACAGTATTCGAGTTAAAAGGAGACCTTGGACTAATGAATAAGTTTGACTTCAGTAGCACACCTGTGGCATTGCTGTTTTTGCACCAGAGACCCCTGTGAAGTGCTGGCTCCAGTGTTTTGGTGACACTGGAAAGGGAAATCTCTCAAGAGTAGACCCATAGGTCCAACTCATCGTAGCAAAAATGACAAAGCAGAACTTATATAGAAATTGAGGCTTCAAATTGGACTTTTCCATCTGTATTATTTTGTACCTTGTGAAATTTTTGTTTGATTAGCCATAGTTGGGTACAGCTTAGATGCCCAGCCTTGTGAGAGGCTGAGAGATGGTGAGAGACAGTAATATAAATGATCTTTGGTTACTGAGGATCTCAGGAAATCATGCAGTACTACGCAGAGAGGAAACTCCCAGTACTTTCTTTTCACACCAAAAGGGATTTTTCTCACACATTAAAAAAAAAGAGAAAAAAGTAAAGGCTCTTTGATCCAGACATAAAGAGTTGTGATCCATACTAAAGAATTTTGTAGGGCATAGTCTGACTTAGGTTGTTTAATGATGACTTTTCACATTGAAAATATAATGAGAAATTATATAAAAGGAATCTTATAGCAACCGGGATGGTGGAGAGGAGAACTGGAGCTAATATTGGACCCAGAGCAAAACTATGCAGTCAGGGATGCATTTGAGGAGGTAAGTTGCTTGCCATGGTACATGAGAGATTGGTGCTGGTGTCCCCTTCTGCTTAGATGCTACCACAGTTAGAATATGACAGGAATGTGTCAATGCTGCAGACCATGCTCAGGCTGCAGGAGACAGTCACTCCTCTGAATCTTAACTGTGGAAGTATTAGTACCATGTATTACCAGCAAAGACCTGTAGAAAGTTTCTGAAGAAATCTTGACTGAAAAGTCAGAATAGTCTGTTTCTTGCTGAATCAGACAGTTTCTCTGTAAGGAAGCAATAAAATACTGAAATAATGTAGGACGTGACATCTTCCTGCTGCTAGAAGTGTTCCTTCTGTCAGTTTGGGTCCTCTAGTAGAATAAATCTCAAGTCTAGTACAGGGAGTGGTAGGTTGGGTTCTCATCCTTTACCACATTATGGTCACTGTGGCAAAAGTTGTTACCTGTCCCTCTCCTGTGCCTGCTGAGGAAATTCAGCTCTTTATGAATATTCTTGATTGTGTTCTGCTGTTGTCACTCTACCCCCCATGGTTTCAGTTCCTCTTGGTACCCCTTTTATCAAAAGTAAAAGTGCTGTTCAAACTTTGTGTTTGCATCTTCACTCTCCCTCATTTCTTCTGCTATAGCTCCACATCTGTACCTTTTGTTTATGCTTCTCTCTCTTTAAGTGTGCGAAGCTGGTTTTGTGCAAAAGCACCGTGCCAGAGCAACAGCCAGCAGTGGTGCAGCTGCCACAGTGCTAAGCTGATAACACAGAGAGAGCTGAAGCATTTCTACTTTTGTACTTTGAACTCCTTCTTGGAGCTGGTTTCCTGATTTGTCTCATTAGCACTGATTTTCTTTGTTCTCTGAGTGCAATTGCTCAGCTGGTAAGAGTTAGAGCAACTGCATCTCTGTTTTTCTCTAGCTTAAGCTAAGCAGCAGTAATGGCCACCTCTCCCTGGTTTTTCCTTGGCAAACTTCCCAGAAAGATGTGTACTTAATTGTAATTTGCTCTCTGTGGTCAGCAGCAATATCTCATCTTTTAGTATCTCAACAGCACCACTGTATTTAACTATGTGTGTGTCTAAGGCCTCACCTGATCTCATACAGAGTATCCCTGTATTTAATAAGGTTGAATATATGCAGCAGAGATGATCACATTTATTGTATATACAATTAATTCCTCTTTCATTTGTAACTTTGTCTGCTTTTTGTGACTTAAAAACAAACGAACAAAAAATAACCCACCACTTCCTTTTGGAAAAATAATATGATTTTCTGGGTAAGGCTACTTCTGTGCATCTAGTGTATCTTACTAAAGCTGGTTTTGAATTTTAGGCAGACAAGCCATTGTCTGTCAAAACTCTTCAAAAGAAACCATGAAATGACCAGGCCATAAATCCAGGAGTGGCACAAGGGTGAGAATATGAGACCTGCAATATGTAATATGATTCTTTTAGTCCAACCTCCCCTGTTTCCACCCTGGTGGTAAATATACTGCTGACGTGCTTGCGAGAAAAGCAACACACTGGGCTTGGACATTGGTGTTTTTGCCAGAGCAACGGGCACCCTTAGTTTAGGCTTAGTTTCATTTCTGAAAATTTCCTTGATAATACATGAAAAAGAGATGTCATATTATCGTAATTGCTATTTGTGGCTTTGGTGGTGAAGTTTGGCAAATATCAGATCATCTTAATAAAATGTTGAATTTTAAATCCAACACTAAATCTAATCTAAAAAAATATATTTTTAATATAAATAAAACTGACAACTTTCATTCCAGGTACACTCTTCAGGAACTCCTGTCCTGGCTTAAGAAAAGTAAAGCTTTCATCTGAAGTGCATTAATAACTGTTGTAAAGTAAGGAGATTTTCCCAAAATGTCTAACTTGCCTGCAACATTTGCATCAGCTAAGTTAGCAATACTTTGCTAGCCACTGTTGTATTGTATTTTATGCAGGAGACACATAACGAGCCCTGTGTGTCCTGGAGTGAGCCTTTCCCTACTGCTGGTCATGTGTAGTTTGTTTTTTCATATGTCTAACCTCATGGAATGTAAGGAAAAGTGATACTGTTGAAAAAAGCCATAGAAACACATTCAGGTTGAAATTCAGTTAAAAACTCAACTTGAGGGGTGTTTTTTTTGTGTAAAAATAGATGCTGATATTGAAATATTATTATCCAGCTTTTCCAGATTTCATGTCTATCACCTATCCCCATTTTTCTCATCCAGTTTTATAATCATGCTTGATCATCCCCAGACTGAATTTTTGGGGAAGTGTGTGATTTGCCACTTTGAACAGAAAACCCATCCAGTTTTGTAAATAGCACCTCATAAGGAGTTTGCAGCAGCTTCTGAAATATTCTGCGTTAATGACAGGACTTCTGTTTTTGAACTTTTATATCTAACTCTGCTTTGTTTGGTAATACCTAACTAGGGATGATTCCTGATAAAAACATTGATTTAGCTTTACAACAAGCTTTTCAGGATCTCATTCAGAATCTCTTTCTATTGCCATTCAATGAATAGTTCAAGTCTCTTTTAAAGGTTTTTTATCTCAGTGTTCTGGTTAATTCATTGTTAAATGAAGTGTTTAATGAGTTTTAAAATACTAAATATTGGATGTTAAGTTGTTTATGAAATCAAGTAGATTTTGTTAATGTGATTTATTTCAACGTGTTTTGTATAAACAGTAAGTTTCATTAAATAATTATGAATGTACACACAGAGGAGTAATCCATTTTATACTTTAAAAATAAGATTTAAATGCTGCCCCAATGCATGTGGATTCCTAACATCTGAATCTGGTGCAATCCCAGGGACAAGGACTGGCATGTGTCACACGGCAGGTGTGGTGGGTCACAGCTCTGGTGTGAGGGTGCCCATATCAGACTGAGCATTGCTGTGCCCTTTCCTCTCCAAGGGTACAGCCTTAAGTGGGGGGACCACAGCATCATCTCTCTGGGGAGCATCCTTCTCCCTGGCTCATGTGGGGGACACTGGCCCCTGTTCAGGATGCCCCACGAGGCTGTCACCTCCGAGGGGAATGCACAGCTGTGTACTCGCTGTGTCTGTCCAGTTGAGATCCCAACTTCAGGGTGAGGAGGTGATGCTGCCCTGGAGATGCATGTGGGCAGCATCACTGTGGGGAAAATCATGGCAAGGTGATTAGAATTATAAGTCTTCTGTGTGTGAGACCAGGTAGGCTTTACAAATTTTTTTAAGTTATAATTTTTGACTTTTTTTTCAATTCTAGGCCCTACAGTGACCTTACTGCTGGCTGATTCCAGAAAGCCACTTTGTTATTCTGAGTTGGAGTTTCACCATCTCGAAGATCAGAGGTAAGGATCAAAGTATCTTTAGACAGTGGGATGAAAAGTACTGTGGTTATTATGACTATACTGCTTGCTGTTAATAACAGAAAGGGAGATACTCTGTTCTTACATTCAGAAAAAATTAAATGCCATGAAACTAGTGGAATTGTAACAATAGCATGAGGAATGCTGGTAAAATACCAGCATGACATGGCTTGAGTTAGAAGTTATTATATTTTTTGCCACATGTTAGGAACCACTAACTCTGGTGGCTACTGTAACTTATTAAGAATTCTATGGGAATCTGTTTTCAATATCTGTGATTTAAAAATATCTTGGAATGTAACACTGGAAAAGAAAAAGAAAATATATTTCCTGAAATCTGCCTCAATGCCATTTTCTCACTGTCTAATTTCTGCTGTTCTGGGTTTTTTTGCCTTTTTTTTCTTTGTTGGTTTTTCTTTTTTTTTCTTTATTATGATTTTATACACAATTTTATCATTTTCCCGAAGAACCAACATTTATCAGAGGTTACATGCTGAAAATCACCTGTGTAGTCATACATGATTTGTTTTATTTTCAAAGAGACTATTAAGCATTTAGAGGAGAAGTATTTGTCTTTCTGATTTCTGTAGTACAAAATAGTAAGGAAACTTGAAGTGTTTTCTCTGTGCTTCTGCCATGTCTACAGATTTTTTTCCTTTAAGTATTTGAACATTACAACTGAAAGGATCCAATTAAACACGCTAGGCTTTTTACTGTTCCTATGGCCTCTACTTAAACTGCATTAAACACTTAAAACTCAGCCTAACTAAACTGGAATGGATGCTTTAAAATCAAAATTATCTTTCATTTTATAATAAGGGAAACTGTAGAGCTACAAGTATCATCATGGCCACTTTTCTTCATAAACAAGTCAAACAACTTTAACTCATGGACCGCATCGTTTCTGCCCTGTGGTCTTGAAAGCTCAGTGAAAAGAACAGGATATCACAACTGAGTCCAATTTTTAGCTTGGACACAGATTTCTTCTGTGGCTTAGAATAAGTTATTTCTTCCTCATATGTTTTAGCTTACCAGCTATATAAAACATTTGAGTGCATGTTCTTGCAAAATGCTTTAAAGCAGTGAGGTGAAAGTTTAGAAGTTCTTCAAAAGAAGTTTCTGTGAGGTCTCAGCCTGCTTCCATATTTGTCAGTGAAAGTTTTACCATAGACTTAAATGGCCAGACTTAGGTTTAGAATAAATTTCATTTAAATTAGTGACTTTATATAGGTATTTGTACTAACAAGGCTTCTAGTCTCCCTGACATCTCATTCAAATTAGAACTTGATTCTCCTGAGCTGCACTAAGAAGCATTCAGGAAATTAATTATTTGGCCTGATTCCTTCACCTACCTAAGAACATATGTCCTGTCATCTTCAAATCATATTTAAAAAAGCTGCTCATGTCTGAAATGTCACCATATTTAATAGGTTTGGTCTAAAGGTGGCAAGATCCAGAGTTTCTGAACCACAAAAGTCACTGACAGTATTCCCTTTGTTTAATAAGGGATTCCAGCCTCAAAAGCATCACTGCCCTTAGACGTGATATGGAAGTAGGAGCGAGTCTGTTTATAGGCTGTACATCGCTCAGTAGGACTTGAAGGTTAATTATCCCATCCTGAGAGCACTTTAAGCCCTCCAGCAAGGTGTTCTGGTGAGGAAGTGAGGAGCAGCAGGGCTTACTAGCACCCATATCTGCTTCTGAAATTGATGCTGCCAGATTGTCCCAGGCCTGACAGGTTCAGCATCTACATGTGTCTATGTACCGGTGGTGAGCTGATTATCTTCTCCTGCTGATTGATCCTCGGTGTCCCATATACCTGTTGGCTTTCTAAGGTGTGTAGTGGGGTACCTTGTTTCTTTGCAAGGCTCAGGTGAATAGCTTGTGTGGCCAGAGGTTGGCCCTAGCTATGCAGATTGTCCTTAGTTGCTTCCTCAAGGTCACTATGCTCAACTTTTCTTTTCATTGAGCTTACTGTGGCCTGTGCTTCAATCTTCTGGAGCTGACTGAAGCAGATAGGACCTGAATGATAACAGGCAGCAGCCCAGGAGCACGAGGTTTCCTGCTGTCCTAATGGCCATGCAAATATTTCATGAGGAGTGACTTCAAAGTGGCTTTTCTCTAGACTGCACATCAGTGCAGCTGTACCTGGGAGGACAGTTCCATCAGAGAGCAGGCTTGTCTGTCTGCTTCCATCAAAGCCTGCAGCTACATGTTCCAGGTACACATTTAGGTATGTGGCATCCTGCAGCATCCTACAGTTATGATCCAGTGGGAGAGGCAAATCTAAATGCAAATATAGGTATTCCAGCAAGTCCAAATTTTCTCAATGTCATGTGGTATCTAGTGGCTCTTCAACATGGGAGCAATGTTGCCAGGTGGTTTGTATATGGTAGTAATGCTTAGCAGCAAATTATCGATTAGACAGATGGAGGCACAACAAGAAAACTTGCTAGTACAGTATTCTGATTTGGGAAATTTTATCCTCATTGTCAGGAAAACAATTCTCCTAGATGGACTTGATAGCATAAAAGCACTGTAATTTTAGTAATGTTATTTTAGACATCAGAACTTCAAACCCTAAAATGATGTAAGGTGTTGGAACAAATGTATATGCAGAGTTTGGTCTTCGTGGCTTCACAGAATTACTCATACTTCCTTTATTTAAAAAAACAACCACATTTCTCGCATCCTAAAAGTGACAGTCCTGCAGTGAAAAGAAAAACTAAGTGTTCCTTGAGCACACTGCACCTGATGCACATGCAGGGACTAAAGGTTTTACAGCTCAGAGGAAATGGCATAGTGGCTAAAAGCTACCTGGGAAAGGGCAACTCTGAGGCAATTGTGAGTTTTCTGTTCAGTGGTTGTAATACTCCTTCCCTAAAACAACTTATTTAACTGTCATTACAACGGATGAATGGCCAGATGAAGCAGTTCTTTTATAACTGGAATTGGCTGAGTTACTTTTCATGGTTGGAACTGAACTAGAGAAATGGTCAAAAACATTTGAATGGTCTTGGCACATTTGGTGATGTGTAACTACTGACAAAATGTAAACAATTACATGGTAAGTAGAAAGATGCATTCCAGATTAGTAGTGTGGGAATGCCTTGGCAAATTAGACTAATGACTGCATGGGACACATTCTGCTACAGCTCCCACTAGCCATATGAGCATGTTTGATGAGAATGTGATGTGTCCAGGAGCCTGAGCAAACACAGTCTGAACCAAGTGCTCGTCCTGTTAATAGAAAAGACTCCCAGAATCATACTATCCTGATCCATTTTTCTGTGTGTTCACGCATCCTGTTTTCTGAGCCGTGAAGCTGCAATGACCAGTCCCTTGCAGTCAGTTGTTCTAAGACAGGATAAACATGTGTTTAGAGGAATTGCCAGAAGCTATCAAATGCTCAATACTTTTGATTTAATGATCATTGTGTGAAAATCCAACCCAGGGCTAAGTCTACCAAAGAACTACTGTGTTGCAATGCACCCAGTGGAATTTATCCAGAAAAGATGTACTATTCTATGCCAAGGGCTATGACTGGCTACCTTGGGAGGGAATGTACAAAACTCTGCACATACCAAGGAAGAAACTGTTAGTGGGTAGGAATTGTGTGGAGGAAAGATAGCACTTAGCTCACTTTACCAGTTTCTGCATTCAGGTTGCAGTTCAGCCTCCTTTATCCCAGGTTCCTCAGCCATGAACTGTTAGAGTGATGCAGCTCGGTGCTGCATGGCTAACAGTCTGCTGTAGTGTAGAAACAGCTTCCCAAAGCATTTTTGCCAGTTTTAGGCCCCCCATCAGCTCCTGAAATTACCTCCTTTTCAAAAGTGGTAATTCACAGCCCACTGTCCTATTCTCCAAGTTGTCTTTATTCTCTTTGAAATAAATCTCTCCTTCCTTGTATTTACTTAAGTGTCTTGTAGTGGTTACAAAGACACCAGCCTTCCAATTCTGTGACATGACTGATACTGATCTACTATGTAATTTCTTTGCTCTATAGAGTCCGTCTCTCCAACTGTTGTCTCAACAATCAGCATCATTCTTTTTTGCAGCACTGATATTTTTCAGCTCTGCAAATTCTTACATTTTCTAGCATGATGAAAGGTCCACATAATCAGCTAGTATAACAATTTATACAACATAATCCATGGAAATATACATAATGAGAAGGGAAAACTTTAGTCTTGTTTATGGTCTTTTATGGTTATGTGCTGAAGTACTGTAACTGGTTTTAGATACTTGTTTTAAAAAGTTGTCTAAATCTTGAGCTATGTAAGAAAATGCATGGTAGGCTTGCAATATAAGGCCCACGGTATGATGTTGAGATTAATTCAATCATGTTAATTGCAGGAAGTTTAAAGTGACCTCTTATTGCCTGCAATAGAAAGTAAATGAAAAAGAGACGATATTTGATTGTTCTCATTCGTTAAGAAAATAAGCAAGCAAGAAAGTGGCTCTAAGCATTGTGAAGAAAAATTTAGAATTATATATTAGGGAAAAGTTTATAAACATAAGAACTCATAGCCAAGGAAACCAGCTGCCAAATGAAGCTTTGGAATCAGCGCTGCTGAAGATATTCAGGGATCAGCTAGACATCCATCTATCAAAAAGGGATAAAGAAATCAGTCCAGCCACAAGGTAGGGATAATACAACAGAGTTTTCTGCCAAATTTCTACCCCAAATAGTGTATGATTTAGTTGGAATGGAAAAGGAAAGCACTCTGGCCTGCTAGATCTTTCACTGATATAATCTTAAAAGCACAAATTCTTCTGCCTTTTAAAAAATATTGCTAGCAACTTTTAAAAAATTTTCTTTGTTTTAACTGGAGTGTGTAGGTTTTGCTCTAGTTTCAGACAGTGACTCTAGCTTAGAATGTTGTAATGTTTTTTTAATTTAAAAAATTGGTATATTTAGAATTAAAAAAACCTCTTAGAATGAAAAATAGTTTCACAACATCTTTTTTCATAGCAATATTCCAGATGTAGTCAGATTACTCATACAAAGCCTGAGGAAAAACTGTCAGTAAGGTATTTATTTTTTGCATGCTAAATTAGAGGTATGAAGGCTGGTAAGGCTGGAGGGTTAGGAGAATAAGGTTATAAAGGCATGGTTAGCTTTTTACCTCTATATCACAACTTCAAATACAGGCTGCGAGGGATATTTCCCATTCATTACTTCTGAGTTACTGTTCAGATGGATGGTAATGACCTACTTCTAGTGGGTAGGCAGGCAACACTCATACAGGGGAGAGTTCAAGACTGTATTGAGCTGGCAGACTGAGACTACTGCTCATCAAAAGCTAGGGTTCAGATTTTTAAGGGCTCAGATTTTAGCGGTTCAGATTTTTAATCTTAACATTCAAGTAATTGCCTCTTGCAGTTTTGAGGAATTTGAAAGCAGTCACCTTGAGCTGAAGTAAGCAGAGTTAAGGTACCTAAGCTTTTTACAGAAAGCTAAGTATACATTTATCTGGAACACTGAACACCTTCAAAATTGTAACCTAGCACCCTCACCAAGTTTTCAGTGAAACTCTGATTCACCACTTTTCCATGCAGCCTCAGTAAGTGTCTGATTTCCCCATTGTTTATCCCAGCACATGCCGTAAAGGAGAAGATGGATGGCAGGTCGCTGGCTTTCAAGTGCTCTGCTGAAAGCGTAGTCTCCTTTCAGGGCAATGTCTCCCAAAGCATCAGTCATATCGGAGAGACTGGCCTGGCACAGAGATGAAGCAGATACAGTTTTAAAGAGGCCGTTTCAGAAATAGAATTAGACTTAAATAACAAATGAATCTTCAGGCTGAGTTTCTACAGCAATGTAACTCAGAATTTAGTATTTTCAAGCCATAAATACCTTGCATTCCCTGATTTATATTGTAAAAATGAGTGCTAATTTCTAAGATACACTGTAGAATAGGTCAAGGCTAATTCTTCTCAAAAGTAGGTCTGCCATGTTATCGCTCTGCATTATGAAAATATGTCACATGATGTAGGGAGGGGAAGTATGAATGTCTGCTATCTGATGCATACAATTGAAAAGGGAAATCACAGAGTGAAATCATAAAGCCACATTAGCCAAAGAGAACAGATAAGTAAGGGTATAACACTGGAACTGTAAACAATCAAGCAGAGATTCACCCATGTGGAATTGTGCATGCTTTTTAGAAGTGAACTAAAATGTTGACAGTAGAAAATTAAAAAAAATCTAGCACTGCTTATCACAGAAAATTTTCAAAATGCTGCATGCATAGGACAATAATCATTAATGTGTACTAAAAGAATGCTATTTTTGGTGTCACTTGAAACTTGTCTACAAATGACACAACTCAGAAGCAAGGAAATGAACCGCCCCTGGGTTCTGATTGGGTTTAGGTACATGTGTGCTTTTGCCACAACTCTCACTGCTGCCCTACCAGCCTGACCTGGCACCCAGCACACGCTTCTCAACCAGCACAGGAAGCAGGTCGTGCATGTGCTGATCATGTCCTTTCTCTTCCCTTTTGAATGTTCCTGTGAAACCGCATGTGCTCTAGATTGTAAATATGAACATCTGATAAAATTCTAGAAACACTCACCATCAGAACACTTGCCTTTAAATGTGTCAGAGTCTCTATTTTCCTTGTTCCTTTCCCCTCCACCATCGAGAAACCACGATGACAGGAAGAGTGCACCATTTCCTGTGAAGAGACTCATTGCTGTTCTTAGTATCTCACATTAACCCAGAATCTGTTCTTTCAATGTGCATGCACTTTCAGCTGCACAAAATGTGAGACTGACCTGTACATTTTAAGTTACTGAAATAGAACATTTGGTAGAGGAAATAGTCAAATCAGGGTATCAGAAAACAAGAGCTTTTATAGTTGACTGTTCAGGCAGTGCTGCTGACTGCTGAGCTAGCTCTTATTAAGAATGTGCAAGTTGTGCTATTTTTACTTGCTACTTGTCTAGTACTGGACTTGTTTGGAATAACTTATTCTTGTATGTAGAGGTACATATCTAGCAACAAGAATTTAGAGGAATTTTTTGTAGCTAACAGAATTCTCAAAAGAATTCATTGAGGAGGAAGAGAGAAAACCTTGCTGAAGGAAGCTTTGAATGGACTTTAGAAAAAAGGCCCAAATACATTTGACGTTACCTTCAAAATACTCACATTTTTGTCTGTGAAAAGCACACTTCATTACCCTTGTCATGCCACTTCATAACTTCTTGTTAACTTGTTGTACTTTACCCACTCATCTAGTTCAGTGGTTTTTATTCCCTGGTTTTCAGCCACTATCCTTTCCCGTTTTCAATCTTTGCAGTTTGCACACAGACACCATCTGGCTTCACCCCCAGGGTTTCCTAGACAAGGGCAATCTAGTTAGCCTTGTGAAATCCAAACCCCAGGCAAAACAAAAACTGTAGAAAATTTCCACAAGACAGGCTTTGTCACTACTCTGTGAGGGGCAACTCCATTACCCAGAGAAGCTGTTAGAACAGAAATCACATCTTAAACACTAAGGTGTCTTCTCAACCAACCTACTTTTCTCCCCAAACTTTTCCTTTCAATTTACTGGAATTACTGCCAGTCTTTTCTGGTCAAGTGAAAGTTTGACCGCTGTGTGTGTAATTACAGAACCTCAGAGTAGAACACCATGTCAGAAACTGTCTATAAAATGCTTGAAATAAAGTAGATTAGGAACAGATTTGCTAAAGAAATTAGGAAGTCATTCCAGTGTTCTTTTCTGTTCTAAATAACATAGTGAAAATAAATCTCTGAGGCAAGATTCTGGACAAAGACATTCCTTTGAAAAGAGACCACAAGATTCCTGGTCTTCTTAATGGAGAAAACAGAAAGAATTGGTCTTGGTTTGGGGGCTCTCAAAATACTGATCCTTTTGAACAATGTGGGCAAGTACAGAATGTTGTCCAATGTATTCATCCTTGAACAGAAATAAACCAAATTTCTGTGTGCTCTGACAGTCTCATAGGAGCGGAAAAAGAAAATAACCCCTCCCTTTCTTTTTTATGTTTGCTATGTTCCAAAGTTTCTAAAGGAATTTATTTGGGCAAGGCATTTTGATGCGTACATCTGTTTTTCCCTGCGAAATTATGATCCAGCTGTAGAGTTTAGTGGTTTTGAGCCAGATATTGTTTTATTTCAGGGTTTGGGAATCTAAAGTCAGTAGGCAAATGCACATCTATATAGGTGTATTTCAGTAGTGATGGCCACAGAGTGAGGATTGAGGTGAGTTCTCCACAATAACACAGCCACCCCAACTTCTAACCTATAAAGACTTGCTTTCTGTTTCTCATTGCTGTGTTCTGTTATCTCTCCTGACTTAATAGTTACTCCTGTGTGTCTTTACAGGAAGAAAGCACATCACAGTCCTGCTCTGACAACATAGGCCCAGGGAAATGAAGAGGAGCAATTTTTCTATTATTGTAAACTGCAAAAAGGTAAAAATATAATCGTCCCCTTTCTCTGCTTGGCAGTCAGAGGATTGAAGGAGTGAGTGTATGAAACAGTAGCTGGGTACCAGTGAGATAGATGTTAACTTCCAATCTTGTTAAATGTCCTGTGAAAAGCAGCATATATTGCTGTCTGCCCTCAGTATGACTGAGGTATCATGACATGTAAATGATAAAAAACTCTCATGTAAGAAGTAGGTAGCATATTAAATGTGCTGTTTTTGCTTTACATTGTTCCCCAGTGAAAACCACAATTTCACTTCGGTTTGATGAGCATGCCATGATGGCATTGGTAGGTTTACCTTTTGAAATGATTGAAGAGTAGAAGTAGACTGGGTACTTAGCAGGGAGCAATGTCTGATATCAATTATTTCAAATTTTGCAGTCTAGAACTGGGTTTTTGTTGCATTTTGAGGTTTCTCCTAAAATGGTGGCCTTTTCAGTCAGCAGAGAAACGTCTTGCCAGTGTTCTTGTGTCAGTTAACAAACTCAGTTATTTATAAACAATCTTAGAAGGGTGACTTCTAAATGATATGAGATGTAAATCAACAATCTCTGTTTTTAATCACAGTGGATGCACAGGTTCCTTTTGAGTTGTAATGAAGAAGTTTGGGGCTGGAGATTACAAACATCTGAAATAATTTTGGTGTTAATTTTTCACATTTCCAAGGTATCTAAGATGTGGCTAATAATAATAGCAGGCGTTGTCTGTTTCTCCCAGCACGAGGCATGAAAGTAGTGTGGTCACAGAGCTGTGCATTATTTACATGGTGTCAACATGTCAGCAAGTGGTATGGCAGAGAGCCAGATTAAATCACTTCTGATTTTAAATACAGAACACTGAATAATAACCCTGTGTCACACTTGAGGACACTGGAATCTGGCAAATCAGCAGTGGCTCAGTGTGTCAAGCTCATTTGGATGGCTTCTTCCCTTCCTGAATGATCACAGNTTGTTGTCTCTGTAACTGGCAAAGCTGGTACGATTACTTTCATTCATTAGCTTTTTGCAGAATCTACTGCAACAGGTCCACCATCTCAAACAGGAAGTGTATTTTTAAGAGGCAATCACATTATTTAGCATAGATGCTTTAAGGGTTTGAGGTCTCCCNAGGAAACTGCATGAAGTTGGCATTTTTTTATTTCCCCCCAAAGCAGAAGACTGTACCCAAGAAACAAGCACTTTTGGATTGCTTTCTACAAAGATGTGTCATAAGGTCAGTGCCCTCATGCAGGAATATTTGCTCCTGAGAATGGGCAACCACCCCATGGTGCCTGTGCGCCATTAATCATTGTTGTCTCTGTAACTGGCAAAGCTGGTACGATTACTTTCATTCATTAGCTTTTTGCAGAATCTACTGCAACAGGTCCACCATCTCAAACAGGAAGTGTATTTTTAAGAGGCAATCACATTATTTAGCATAGATGCTTTAAGGGTTTGAGGTCTCCCAAGAAAATCTTGAGTGCTGTTCTCAACCACTGCTTGCGCACCAGCTCTAATTTTTATATAACCCCTAGAGCTGGTTCACCTTGCCGACTGATAGGAAACCAATTCATCAAAATAAAAACATGAGTAGCTTTCTGTTGGTTTAGTAATCCAATTACATTCATCGAGGAGCCATGTGAAAATCAGAAACTGGAAGGGAAGGAATGGGCCTGCATGTCAGGGAAGAAAGGATGCAGGGGAAGTGAAGGGAGCAGAACTGTTAGATAAATTTAACCACATTGTGAAAGCTCACCCTAGAATAGTTAATGGACAGGGAGGGAGCTTTTAGAAGGTTAAAAGAAGCATCCAAAACACTGGGATTCATTTTGGCTTGCCATCATAATACCCTTTTTATGAAGCTAGAATTATGTATGCTCATAAAGACCTTTTGCTTTCTTTTATTTTAAGGTATAATGCAACCATTGGAGTCTGTGCACAGTTCTTTCAAGTTAAATGCTTAGTTCAACATTCCACTTCCATTTCCTGGTAGAAAATGTTTTATATGAAAGTAACCGTAACTTTTCAGAAGAGTTCATTTACTGTTATGTTTGGTATCAGCTTTCCAAAAAATGCAGTCTGCATTTGGCATATTATAGAATCTGGTTTTAATATTGGTTTAGGAAAAAAAAAGTCATATGGCATAATTCAGAAATAAAATATTGCAACAGAA
>WEIT01024042.1:6969-19540 GCA_013389985.1 Dryoscopus gambensis | reverse complement strand
GGTTTATTCTGATTTGGATACTTTTTGTTTTATTTTTCAGCTGAAAGCCAAGCACTTCAGTTTGGAAATGTGAAAATAAAAAAAAAAATAATTCAGTATAATATAGATATGATATTATGTATATTATAGGTATAACCTGAATAGAAAATAGCCATTAAAGATAATCAGATGTTAGACCCAAGTCTGAAACAGAGGAGAGGTTTTATGGAAGCCCAGGAGGGAAGCAGGAAGTCCTTGTCATTCTGCAAGTACATGACTTAAAATTTCTTGTCTTTTTAGCACATTTGAAATATTTGGGTTGAAAGTAACAATTTTTGTTCATACTGTTTAAAGGATAGTGATTAATAAGTCTAACGTAAGTCATAACTTCTGTTTTAAACAACTTGAATTTTTATTTACTTCAACCATCTTGGATTGATGTTTGCATGCTGAATGCCCTGTAAAAGGAACAAGTTCTTCTGCAGATCGAGTTGAATATTGTCATTATTTGTACTGAGGTCTTGATAGCTCATTGTTGCATTGTGGGCACACAAGCTTCCAATAAATGTTCATTTGCCATTGTAAAGCAATTATCTTTGATTGCACAGAATTTGTTCCAGTCAGCAAGATCTTTTCAACAATTTGCAATAAAGTGTTCAGAAAGTAATTCACAAGAGAGAAGAAAAGTTGATCTCTGTGCTGGATGGTTATATCAGTATTATTTTCCTAAGAGTAAGACACAAAGAAGGGCCTATAATATTAGAGAGATTGTCCCTAGTTACCTAGATTTTCAAGAGATGGGCCAAGATATGAGTTTACTCCAGCACAGTGTAAATCACCAAAAGGGTTTGAGAGCTGATAATACTGACATACCGAAAACATTAGTTGTGCTTTTATTTTTCTGTTCCACCAATGTACTTATGGATCAAAATGAAACTACATTGTATCTCCTGCGGACTATTGCATTTTGCTTACACACATTTTTGCAGAAACTTTTTGTTTGTATTTGTCAAAGAATCTGTTTTGAGTGTATTCAATAATCAAGTTTGGAAATAAAAGCATCTGATTTATCTGACCAAGCACACATGAGACAATTCAAATTACATCATTTGCCAATAATTCAAAGTGTAAACAACATCAACAATGTGTTTAGTAAATCTTAGGAAAATTTAAATCGTCTCTAAATATAATGACAACATGCAGTTCAGTGTAATAAACAATAAATTTAATGTATGTATATGTGAATATACTAACAACATACAGTTCTGAATATATTGTCATTGTAAGGGTATTAAAAGAATAAATTCTTTAAACATTTAAACACTGATTTGTTGTGCGTGGATCACTCATATCTATGCAATATCACATAACACAAAGTACTGATCATACACTACCTTTAGGTCCCAAATGTCAATATTCACAATACTCACATGCTAAGAGTTCCCATATAATTAATGTGTTCCTTGTTTCCACAGCAGAACCCTATGCACCATCTTATAGCTATTTTTATACTCCCAAATGGCTTCATCCTTTGATCTTCCTCTGTTATTTCAATTTTCTAGTGCTCCTGCTTTGTTCAGAAATATCTACACCAGTAGAAAAATACCCATTTTCAGAAAAGGCACTTGTACATAATACTTGTTTCCACTGTGCAGATCTCTGTCTAACCCATCTGCTCTTTCCTATTTCTACTTCAATATTTGTCTTATTATTCCCACCTCACCTTCTTCCCTCACAGCTCACAATTTTTTATAGTCCAAAATAGACCCTATTGCAGTTCTGTCACTTATTGTCAAAAAGATTATGCAAATGCATCTCTGGCCCTATATGAAGCTTCACTTTTCTTCAAAACAATATGACAGATGTGCTTATGGCTGGCAGCCATAGCCTTAAGCCAAAGTAGTGATTGTTCCTGCCTGAACTGATTGGCCTTTTACCTGTATTGTGTTTTCACAGGCTTTTAAAAGCAAGTTGGAACTGGGTCTTTAGCAGGAGGGCAAATGAGCACCAGCAGCAGATTAAGATGATTCATCCATGGATTTGGACCTGTAAGAAGGCAAGAACTGGAGTCAGGAAACAGGTGGCTAGAGAAGCTGATGGTAAAATAAAGAAATTCAGAAATTTCTTTTTCAGAAGAAAAATATGTTAATTTACCTTTGATTAAAAAATGCATTCATTCTACTTCCACTTATCTACTGTTAATGCTGTATTAATGTTGGGTTATTTTCCCTTCCAGACTGTTATATTTACATAGTAATATGCCATTTTACATATATACAAATATCAAGTGCCTTAGGGAAATTAAGTTTATGAATATAGTAAATTCACTTAATAGATAAAAATTAAGAACTTGATAGTAGTGACATAGCATAATTCCTGTCTTTAATTTGAGCTATCTTGGTGCTTTTCTAGATATCTTTGAGTTTTACAAAGATTCAATAACCCAGTGGACACCACTCTGTGGCTGTGTGTGTTTATGTACTTTGGTCTTTCACCACTGCTAATTTGAGACACTTGCTGCTAGGATCCACTACCAAGTTCTGCACAGAGATTTATGTAAGACATGAGACTATCTCACATCTATGTTATGATCAGCTAAAATCTGTCTATGTCACTCTTATTTCTTACCCTCCTTAGTCAGCTGTAAGTCTTCCTCCTGTTAGTAGATAGTTTTGCATTTCTTATCTGGCCTTCAGACGACTTGGTACTGCACTGCATCTTCATCCTACACATGCACTAACACCACAGTGTGAGAAATCCCAAAGTGAATCTCGGGATTTCTTGTTGAAGTATTTGGTTGAGTTTAAATATTTTTACAACTCAGGTAGCAAGAAGTTGTGCTTAAACACACACTGCAGCTCCACTCATTATCTCTTGCTTTTCAAGTAAGTCCATTTATAATTTTCCTGTATGAAGAAATTCTGACTATCCAGAACAAAGAATATCAAATCTCTATAATCTGAGTGTCAATACTATTGCTTTTCTTTTTATTTCAGCAGTGCAGGTAAGTCCAGAGCAGATTTATTTGTGCAGGCAATAGAAAATAGATTTATCTCCTGCATTGGATCTACATGTAAGATGCAAGACCCACCTCAAGGAAAAAGAAATCAAGCCAGAAAGACAAGAAAGAGCATTCTCTCCCTTCAAAGAGAGTTCCAGGGGACAAGGCTGCTTAAAATGGACAAAAAGAATTGGACAAAAGATTTTTTTTTTAAATAAGTAAGAGAAATGGAACTCTGCTCGTAACTGAGACTTATTTTTTCTAAAAATTTTAACTTAACTTAACATACTGCATTTCTGGAATAGATAAACCTAGATTTCCTAAAAAATCAGTCAGAAAATTCCTCTAAGTTATAAATATCCTAATTTATCTTCTGAAAATCTAGCTACTAAGAAACCACTTCTTATTGTCCTTCCAAAAATCCAGCTGAAGATCTTACTTGCTCTACTTTGCATCTACATATTTCACAGATGAGTGCAAAAATCCCTTTCTTTAGCCCATGTAATACACTGCATTTCTCCTAGACAGGAGTATCTACCAGTGAATATTATCAGTTCTGAGTTCATTACCACAATTCACTCTGGTGGACTGAACCCTGTAAACCATTTTTCAGCTCATAAGCTTCTTCTCTTCACATCCTTTGCAATGTGTTAGCTCCTTGAAACAACTGTGGAAATTTTAAAGGAGCTTTTTTTGTGGACATATTTAGAATGTTGTCGTATCAGAAATCATGCATAAAATATGCAAATCAAAGTGATTTTAATACAGAAAAAAGGGAATATTTTCGGCCTGACATCAGATTTCTGATATCCTCAACTTCCTTATTTAATGAAAGAGCAAGATGTGATTTATCTCTAGATGCTCTCTGTTAATAACTGCAATATATTTTTTTGTAGAATAAAGAATAACGTCAAAAATTAAATAAATTATCTTCTACACAATTATGTTTGTTGGGGAAATAAGAGAGAGAGACAATTTGGTTTTCAAAGTTTTCCTGTAAAGCTTTTTGTTTGGTATCCTCTTGGCTGTGTTTTTTCCCTTAGTTTAGTTAATTATTTTTAAGAGAAATTCAAAACGTAAGTTAAAGAACTGTATGTCAGTATTTCTTGTCACATAGGAAGGGATTCATATCATACAAAACCCCAGGTAAGCAATCTCAACTAGTTTTTCATTCTTTCTTTATGACCACTGAAGTGAAAGGTGACTCAGGAGGGCAAATTGTCCTAATATTTTGTCCTGAATATTTATTATCAGCAGAAGCTGATAGCAACCTAGATTTCCACTGAAAGTTATGGTCCTCACTTTTTGTATCCAATTCTTCCACCAGCCTTTTCTTTTCTCTCTCCTGTGTTTTGGATATAACACCGACTGACTTGTGGAGTGAATTGGACAACTTGGTGATCAAACTGCACTCATGCATTTCTCCTTGCTACCTTTGTCCTTACACAGGACTATGGACCTGTAAGGGACTGATAGTAAGAGAAAGGCTTCAAAAAGTGCTTCATCATTGTGTCTGCTTATCGTAATCACTCTTGAACACCTGAAAACTATATTTGGGATGGACCGTAAGTAGCCCGCCTTCAGACCCATAAAAAGGAAGGCAAAACAGGTGCAAAACGTGGAGGGGAAAGCGAGGGGCAGAATCCCTGACCTTTGCCTTTCCCCCCCACTGCCATCGCCTGCTGTGAGACACCCTGAGGCCTCCGGGAGCCGACTCCACCTGCTTGGACCGAAGTCACGAGTGAGTTGTGGAACCCCTGCCCTGCTCCTGCGTCCTGTGGTGCAAAGATAGCACAATGTGGTGGTGACCTATCCTATGCTTTTTAAAGCAACCTTAGCTTTTTCTAACTTTTCTCCATTTTTCTCTTTTCCTCTTTTACTATTATATAAAAAATTATCAATTTTTTGGCATCAAAATTTAAGTTTGTTTTGTTTTTATCTAGTTTTTGGGGAACATTTCGAACCTTCAAAGTTCTTTTTGTTTTTTTCACAGAGTTAGTTCTCTTTACTCCTCTGTGATTAAACTGGTTCGTAACAGGACCAATGATAGGGAAGCAGCAGAAAACATATCAGAGGCCAGAAGAAGACTGAAAAAAAAAAATCACTGTCTGAAACAGCCTGATCTTAAATAAACTCAATTAAATAAAATCGATTAATCAAGCAACTATTTCATAAAATTTTAAACCAGCCCAACTGAGGGCTTCTGCCAAAAACAGAGAAGTCTTCCCCTTATGTCTGGCTCCCGAATCAATTCTCACTGCTCCAGGGAAGAGGCTCATCTTAAAGCTAACCCAGCAGAATAGTGATTAGTTTTCAAGCATCAGTCAAACTGGTACTTCAATCCTTATGCCTGCACAAGAAAGAGGAACCCACAGGGAAAGGTGGAAGAGATAGAAGAACCCATTTCAGAAGCAGCGTGCGATTAAGTTCAACTTAAGCAATCGTGAAAGAGCCTGAAGTGTCTCTGCTGGAGTCAAATGATGTATGTTCCAGAAAAGAGTCCCATTAACTGTCTCCAGAAGACACAAATTTTACAATTTGATTAGATTAAATACATAACTTAAATATGCAAAGTGTGGTGAGATGAATTTCAGCCTTAAGCCATTCCCAAATTCAGTGACACAGGCAAAATTATCCAAGGTTCAAATGTTCATCTAGTTCTTCACATTAGCAATTGAAGATCCAAATGGGATTATTCATACTCTTAAATTGATATGGACAGAAGTTCTGACAGGACTGCATCCTCTGAGATTGATGTTTTGGGGTGGTTTTTTTTGAAAAGAGGGTATAAGTTCTAAGCTTCTTAGAGGGGGAAGTATGGATGCTGCAATATTCCCTGTGGAATTCACTGGTTTCTTTGCATAAACAAAGTGACTCAGCTCCAACGAGCAACTTTAAAGATTCTGGCTTAATCAATTATCAAGATACAGTCTGATGACCATTTACTTTCCTGTCCTCCACGAATATATTAGGTCTGCTCTTACACACACAGTTGAATATCAACTTGAGTATTTTTTTCCCTTTTTCTTTGCCTTCATTTTTTTGTTTAGCTTCTACAGAATATTACAGATGTCATGTTTTCTCAAACCAAAATATAAATCCTCATAGATGATGTGAAATAATTCAATGATATCAGAAAATTATTGAGACTTGGGAATTATAAAAAATATAACGTTGAGGCATAGGATATTTTATGACTTGGTTTCAAAGAGGTTGATTGACGCTGACCGCAAGCTGCCCAGGGCTGCGCAGTGACTATCTGCAGGAGGTGTCTTTAGACGGGACTTGGCTGCAGTAGGCAAAGCTGGCTCCCCTGCAAGGAGCAAGCTGCAAGCCGATTGCTAAAGAGCGCTGGCAGAGGCAAAGGATGAGGGAGACTCCTTTACTGCAGGGAAAGCAGAAGAGCAGAAGAGCAAGAAATTAGGGTGTGCAGGGGTTTTTATATGGGGGTGGAAATGGGCGGAGTAAAGGGTTACAGCCAATAGGATTTGACCAACTGAGAGGCGACAAAGGGAAGACATCCAATAGGGATAACTCAGGGGAGGGTTCTACATAGAACAATCAATGGAGTAGCGAACAGTACAGAACTTTCCAGAAAACATGAATATGCAATGAGGGAAATTAATAAACATGACCTAATACATAAAACTGGGAGGGGAAATCATTAACCTATAGCAGAACAGTATGAAAAGTACAATTCCCAAAGGAATATGGGAACTCGCCGTCACCGGAGTTAGACCTCGGTGCCTGGGGTGCTTGACCAGCAGTGCTTTGTTTGCGTGGACACTGTGGCTGCGGCCACATGCACCGCAACAGTCAATATGCAATTATTTACTTAGGAGACTTGAGTTTCATTCAGCTTGGAACTGGTCTGAAACTCTACTTTTCATTCTGTATATGCAGCTATTGTATGCCCAATGTATTGTGAAAAGAGTAAACTATGTACAGAGGCAGCGGCAATGGGATAGATCTTCATTCATGCTATGGTATAAAAGCTTTTTATCCATGCATTGAATGCTCTTCCATTGACTGCTGTTAAAATGGGGTGGCAGCAATTAATATTCATGATACTGATGGCAATTTTTTAAAACTATAGTAAATTAATATTTTCTAATATGCCCTCTTAAACCTTTGAATAAAGGCCTTGAAGAAGTTAGTAATAATTCCTTTAGATTTAAGGTTTTCATCAGAACGTTGTTAAAGTGTTGAGAATCTGGTGGGTTTACATGGGTGGCAGTAAAGCCTCCACCCAGATACTTGCTCTCCCTCCCAAAGGGATGTGGGAGAGAATCAGAAGGGGGAAAAACAAAAGAGCTTGTGGGCCAAGATAAAGATCAAGTGCAAGTGTGAGAGACAAAAAGAATTTTAATATAAACGGTTTCTCATTGATAAAACAGTTCTGGAGGATTTTGGAACACATTAGAATCATGGGTATATATTTCATATATTTCTTAGAACATTTCTTATGGTTGGTCAGACATTGGAGCAGGCTGCATAGAGGAGTGGTGGACTCACAATCCCTGAAAGGGTTCAAAAAGCACATGGATATGGCACTTGAAGACATAGTTTAATGGTGAACATGGTGGACTTACACAGTTCTAGCGTAACAGTTGGACTCAATGATCTTAGAAGTTTCTTCCAGCCTCAGTGATTCTGTAAGTGGTACAAAAGGAATCACTCAGCACCACAAGATCAATGCCTGGCCAGTCTCCAAGCAGCAGATACTTTAGAAAAATTATCCCCAATTTTATTGCTGACCATGATGTTACATGGTACAGAATATCCCTGTGGTCAGTTGGGATCAGCTGTCCCAGCTGATTTCACCCCCATCCCCTTGCTCATCCCCAGCCTACTCTCTGGGGCAGCAGAGTAAAAAACAAAGGCCTTGAAGTTGTGCAAGCACCATTTGTCAGTAGCTAAAACATTAGTCTTTATGTTAACTGAATCCCATTTTATGTGATACACATAACCCTTTGTGAATAAGGCTTCAAAAGCAACAAAAGGGAAAGTCAGGGAAAAGTCTACTGCCTCTTGCAGCTGGACCTTGAATTGAAAAATCTTGTTCCTGTGCATTTCAGCCCCTGGCTCAGCCAGAAACACTTCATCCCATCACTGTGAAAAAGACTATTTAGTGCTGTCACCACAAATAACTTCAATTTCACCAGCATTGGTGATGATCTTGTCTCCTATATATTTTGTTACTTTGAAATTCTTTCAACATCCCTGGTTACAGATGACATTACTTTAAAAAAAAAAAAAAAGAAAAAAAGGAAAATTTACCCTTCTGGAGGCATAGATTTTCAAACTTTCACCTTGGACAACTGGATGTATCATTAGGAATGAGATGACCAATGCTTGTAGTCCCTGTGAATGGGCAACAGCATTCTGCTCTTTCTGAAATCTCAGAAATCATATATTTTCTAATAATGAAAGCAACTTACTCATTTCAGATGGTACTTGAATGCCCAACAGTAAACAAATGGCAATACTTATTCAATCATGATTTACCATTATTTTGTCTGAGGAAGTGTAGTTTAAAAAAGGAACTTAGTTTGGTCTCTGTTTCCTTAAATGAACAGCTATTTTCTATGACCTTCTATATAGACTTTATTAGCTTTTGTGCTGAGGTAATTACTCCTTTTAGCAAAGAACTGTCTTTACATTGGTAAATCCTGAAGCTGAATAGGATGCATCAAGATGATCTGCACCAGAGAGGAAAATGAGCAGATTACACAGGTGGAGGGCAAGTGCAATTGATTCAGAAAAATAGACTGAAAAATAAAGTTACCTCATTTAATTTCATATATCATACATGACACACTGGCCCTTCTTATCATCAGATCCATGTGTAGTGCAACACTAGTGTGTGAGGCTCCTTAGATTGCTAGATTTCTTAAGGACTGCTTTGTGTTGTGACAATAGGAAGTCATAACAATTTGGGATTCAGAAGTGAGGCTCAGGACAGTAAGAGGCTAAGCCATCTTTCCATCTGCTCTTTTATTTTGGACTTACCTTGTGCCAAACGTAAGCCTGATCAGAAAATCTCTGTGTGCTCAGAACTGGATTAAAGATTTATTGCTTAATTTTTTTTTTACTGTCAGTAAGAATTCAGTATGCGTGGGCAGGGATTGAAGAAGAAAATAATGAGGAGAATGCGGGCAGTGACAGGAGAGAAAAAGAGATGAAAACATAATTGTAACAAACATTTCAATTTCATTCATAAGGAAAAGTGAGGAATATTTTATTCTTTGTGTAGCAGCACAGGTAATTTTAACTATGTGGGATATCACAATGGTTGGTATGACTTTTACTGTTAGATTGGTCACATCAAAATGCATATACTTTTTTTTGGTAAAAGTTTATACTTCTCTCACATCAAAGTGAAGAGATTCCCTTTGTATTTGCCTTTTATTTTTATCCCAGAATGAGACTGCATTAAACTACCTAGTTCCTTTTGATTTTCTGAAGTGTATTTTGACCTTTTGCTTCAAATTGCATTCTGATTTCACAAAATGATTGTTAGTTAAATTTGACTTTTCCTTCTTCAGCATTTCTACTAAACTTGCAGGATTACTGGGGATTTGGCCCAGGGAAAAATGTGCATTTTCACTGTGTAATTGGAATAATTTCAGGGACACATCTTAGCAAAGCCAATTGTTTGAGTGGGACCAGACTTTGCTACATACACTTATTTTACAGCTCCACTTTATTTTACAAGGAGTCCAGTAGAAATGGATGGACATGATTTTGATACAATTTTCCTTGTATGCTGAATAATAAATTATTCTGTCACTTTCATATGCCTGGCTCCCAGAAGAAGATAGTTCAGTGTTTCATGGAAATCTACTTGAATGAAAATTAGATACGTCATTTTTCTGTCCTGCTCTTCACTGATCTGAAAAACAACTAGTTGCTTTCCTCTCACTGCTTTTCCTTTATGCATATAAAAACTGGTGTTATGGTCTAAACCAGCCTTCATTTTTCTAGATCAAACAAATTGAGTTTCTTTAATCTTTTTTTAAAGCAGATATAATTTGCCTATTTTGCCACAGCATCTAAGTATTTTACGAGCTTTTGAAGTTTCTCTAATTGTTTCAAGTTTTTATTTAAGAGGGGTTTGAAAACAAGACAAAATGAGACTATCAAAAGGTTTACCTTCCACATATCTTAGAGGCGCAGTTCAAAGCACCTGTTTTCTTTATCATATAAGACAGAAAAATAGTTTCTTAGGGTAATGGATACTCTTTAAGAAAGAATCTTGCAGAGATTACAGAAAATTTCCAGATTAGATTTATTAAGGAGAGAAGAAATATTCTGATTACTTTTTTTAACATCCATTTTCTTAATACACTTCAAAATGAGATTTGGTTTTTTTATTAACCTCATGTTTTTATTCAGCCTTAACTTGATCCTTTCATATCTCCGTTTTAGATTTACACATTTGTTTTCTTTTTAAAATGACATTACTCCTACTTTTATATTGAATTCACTCTTATCAGTTTCAGCTCATTTCTGCAATGGGTCATGATCGTTCTAAATTCTAATCCCATTCTTTATATATTTTATAATCCTGCCAGGATTGGTGACAGTCCACATGCTTAAGTGTGTTTTCCTGTTTCACCATAAAAGACATTACTGAAAATAATAAATAGTATTTTTTCTAAGACAGCTTCTTTGGATACTCAGTGTAGTGCCATGCTGGATAAACATACTGCTATTAGCTTTGAGTAAATTGTGATCAAAATCAGAACAGGTGTATCTGTAAAGTAATCAACACTGAAGAGGGTGCATTCCTGAGAATGCCTTTGAATAATATTGCATGAGTTTATTTCTCTGTAACAAAGCACTACACTGTGAAGATATGGCCTGGGAGAACTCACTTGAAACATGTTTTCAGTTTGAAAAACCATATATTAATGGAGGGTCCTTTTTTTGTGTTTATTTATTTAGTTAGTTAGTTAGTTTCAACTGATCAATCATCCCCTATACAGTCATGAGACATAAAACATATAAAATTGTGTCAACAGCTTTAACCAGATAAATAAATAAGTAAATAGATAAATTCCTGTGGATTTCTAACAACTTTATCCCATCCTTGTCCCTTTTAAAAAAATGTAATTGAGATAATGCTACATAGTTTGCTGTTGACAAATTTGTAATTTCTGATTCTTATTTCACTATTGTGTTCTCTGTACTTTCACACCATTTGTTTAATAACTAGCTAGCAGAATATTTCTGTGTGTTGTTTCTCTGTTCATCTGTACAGATTTTTACAGCTTCCTCTTTTCCCCTTTACTGGAATCTGGTTTAATTGAGGAGGAGTATCATTCCTTAGGACTCTCACACTTAAATCAACCCTCCTCACTTCTCAAAATAATAAGTAGCAATTGAGAGATAAGAATGAGAAGTCCTGCAATTCTCTAATATAAATTTCTTAAAGCCCTGCAGTCTTAAATATTTTTAGCATTAGCTAAATACTCTTTTAAGTGCTTGCTCTCTCTTCATTCTTGCTTCTGTCTGTATCTACATGTTGTTAATTTTAGCTATGTTGAGCCTCTGGCCACAATCAACCTTTTTCATGAAGTCTGAGAGGAAAAAAAGTCTCGGGGGAGAAACATTTTAGCCTCCTATATATTATATATCTGCTATAAGTCAATCAGTGTTAGGCTTAGGATGCTGCAGAAAGATTCACTGTGCCTCATAGCACTTTGTGAGGTAAAGGAAATACCTAATCTACTCTTAAAGTTGGAAATTAAATTTGCTTGAGTTCAGTGAGAGTCTTTACAGCAACTTCAGAAAACTCTGGAACAACAGTTTAGGACATGGTACTGGACCAATCTTTAAGTACAAAATATATATCAAAATTCCAGCTTCCAATCTGCTTTCAATTATTGCTGATTGCAAAATTTTCCATGGCTGAGTTTGAAGAACCTCCCAATGAAGCTTTCTTTACCACCTCCTCTCCTCTGTACACACATCTACTTCCAGCCTGAGACAAAGAACCTCGAGAAATAACAACAATAGGAATAGCAGCCAAGCTTGCAGTCTCAAGACTGTGCCAGAATGTCAGGCTGCTTCTGAATGAAAGCCAGACAAGGAAGACAGCTGTTTCATCATGACAATAGGATGGCAGTCATTCCAATTCTGATAAATAAGGATGTAGCAACTATGTTACTTCTGCAAAGTGTCTTTTCCTGATCCCATCATCAGTGTTCTCAAAGAAGCAACAACAGCATGACTCTGAATTGGGTTGTGGGAGAATGGACAAGTGGATATGTCTGGATGTTAAGGTAAGGAATACTGATCGGACTGTTTTCCCCACCTTTTCTAAAGCATTCTTTACACTAAAGAGAATCATCCTGAAAGCAAGTGCCAGGGCCACACTTATCCATAGTCTGGTTACTATGACCTTCTAATGGCTAATGAGGTTTTGGATCTGCTTTGACAGAGAGAAAGAATTAATTTATATAAGGTAGGTATTGTAGATATAAGGAATGACTGCAAATATATGAAGCAGCAAGAAAACACTTTTCTGTCTTGGTGGGGAAAAGTATTCTCCTAATTTTGAAAGAAATTAGATGCAGAAATTCA
>WEIT01024029.1:2051-15512 GCA_013389985.1 Dryoscopus gambensis | reverse complement strand
TCACCAACTTCTTTTGACACTGTCTCCAGAAGGGAGATCACTGTTAAAAACTGAACTCCAACCAATGATATTCCCCTTTGTCTCCAACAAGGAACTTCCTTCAGGTCCATAGATCAGCTCACTTCTGGTGTACAGTTCATGCAACAATATGTTAGAGAGGTAGAGTCAAACTACCTCCACATTCCTCTCTCAGTCCCCAGAAACGATTTTAGAACATTTTCTCACTCCCCTCTAAACACTAAAATCACCATGCCTGCATGGTGACTATAGAGCATGGCATGATATTGCCATGTTTTCCCTGCCATGTAGGAATTTTCCCTCCACTTGAACAAAGATATTTTTTATGGCTTTCTTAGCTCAGGAACAGCAAAGAAACTTGCTTCATTTTTCTCTCTCCTCCCACTGGCTCATGCTGGGATCAAGTATGTCTAAAGCCAAATCCAGATATTTACAAAATGCTTTCACTAGGTTGAGTTCTTGAAAGCCATTTTATGCATCCCTTCAGGGTGCTCTCACCAGCTGAGTCATCACTGAGGAAAAAGATGGGGGAAGTAAAGGGAAAAACAAGCAAGATGACAGAATATATATCGTAAAAGTCTTATTTAAAAAAAAATAGATTTGAGAGGTAATCATTTTCATTATGTATATCAGAGAACAGAGGCTCAGTTCATGAAATAAGGTGTGAAGAAATGAGTAAATAGTAGAATTCAAGCAAGAAGAGGAGTGGGTGAGAACTGGCATTTGAGCAGGACCATACTCTAGAGAGTCAGAAGGCAGAGTCTGAGTGTTTTGCAACTCTAAATATTCCACCAGATTACTGTTCCCCTTATCCCTCTCTCTTGCTATCTCAGCTATAACAGGAACTTATGTCACTGAAAAACATGAAGAAGAAATTCATACAGAACTGTTAAGGAATAATTAAAATGATTCTCACAGCAGCATGTTGCATTCCTGATATGGACCAAGACAAAAGCACCAACAAAAATGACACTAGTCAAGGTGAGATGCAGTAAGAACTGTGAAGGATGTTGATAGGTTTAAAAGATTTGCAGTGACATATAGAGAAAAAGCTATGTTATTTTATGAATAATTATTGAAAAATAAAATGAAATTATGTTGATGAGAAGGAAAAGGTCCCTAGAGACCTGCTCGATTCAGATGATACAGTGTAGAAGTACAGATTTCTTTATACTGACCAGGCCTTGATTAACAGCACAGACAATAGAGTGGAAAGTAGATCAAGATTTTATAATTTATGATGATAAAATCGCCTATTGCATATCTTCACTGGCCTTACCAAGGTGGAGAACTGTCAGGTCATCTTCCTCCCATGGGGGAAATGAGCATCTTGCCACTGCATTTATTCCTATTTTGTGAAGGTACCAAAGAGCAACAGTGTTTATCAGTCTCTCTGGCACTTGTCCTGACAACTGGTGAATGGAGAAAAATAATAGGTAGGACAGAAGGAAGATCCATCTGAACATATGGAAAACCTTTTGTTCTGTAGGGGTAACTGAGCATTGCCACGTGTTTCTCAGAGAGATTGTAGTCTCCATCCCTGGACATACTGAAAAGCCATCTGGGCAAGGTCCTAAGGAGCCTGCTGTGGATGGCCCTGCTTTAGAAGGACAGGCTAGACCAGATGACCTCCAAAGGTCTCTTCCAAGTTCAACCACCCTGCAATTCTGTGATTGTAGAAAAAAATCATAGGGGGATTTTTGGTGTATGTACCAGCTTTTCTTACGTATCACTTTGAGTTTGGATGAGTCATTTAATCTTTTAATGTTTCTCTTCCCTCATCTGCAAATGGGGTTTAATTATGTCCGTTTCCCATGGAGCACACTTCATTAGGAATCCACTCGCATGCAGAAAACCTATGCAGTGTTTACACCCTTAAGTGGAACACGAGTGATGTCCAGAGTTTGTGGTTAGTTCAAGGAGCTGTGGTAAATCTTACTCTCCCTTTGCAAAGCCCCTGGGATACCTGGAAATCATAAGCATTAACACTGCAAAACATTCACCTTGTTCTTTTGTAGTCTGGGGAATGCCACAGCTACCAACACTTTATGATTCCAAGACATTAAAATTTGTCTCATGTCATAATCCATACGCTTGGGTTGTTATTTTGTGTAGTTAAAATCTGAACATGCTTCCCTGCTGCAGGTAATTAGTGATATGCACATGGGAGATGTTACAGCTCGTAGGACAGTCTTTGCTGTGACAGTTGACAGTGATGGCAATGCAGTCTGTTCCAAAGAGGGAAAGGGGAACAGTGTCACTGGGAATTGATTTTTGCCTTCATTAAAGTCTCTTCTTATCCACTGTTTTCCCCTAAATCTACCTATTGCTCAGATTTGCTTCAAAGTATAAAATTAACTTTTACTGGTTGAGTTTTATTGGACGGGGGTTTAGGTATTTTAATATGCTCGTCCCTCAAGTTGAAGCCTTTGTGAAACCTAACTCTACATCCATCTTTTGATGTTGTCAGGGTAAAGAGTATACAAGGAGTTTACTTCTGGATGCTGAGGGGTTTACATATTCTAAAAGATGTGGGATATCAGTATTCATAATATTTGGGTTACAACAGATTATGAGGACAGTTAAATCAGAAGTTGAAGAAATAATAGTCAATATATAGTGAGCTGTTTCAGTAATTCAGCGGAAAGGTAGAGTGAAGAGGTGATAAAGGTTTTTTGTGAAGATGATGATGATGATGATGATGGTGATGATTGAGGATGATTGATGATGCCATTAAGATGCTGATAATCTGCTCCAGCCTTCCAAACAAGTCCCATCCCTTTTTTTTCCTTCTTTCTAAACTATCAAAAAAACCTTCCCATTTAGATCTTTCTTGAAGAATAAGGTAGTCAAACTTCAACCTGCAAAATCTATTTGTAAGACTCTGGTAGAACTACAGGAAAGACAGATGGTTTCACAGAGAACACCTTTTCTATTTCAGCTACTGGACATGCCTTCATTTTTCAGCTTCTGGGAAGACAAATCACAAATCAAAATCCTTATGGACATTTATGAAAGGTTCCATGTACCAAACAGTGAATTGGATGCTATTTTACTTTTGTAGGGCAAGGAAGTTGACATTTGCATTGTATGTAGAGTGGATATCTGTTATAAAAAAGTTGCACACATTTAGCCAGAGAAAAATATTTTAATGGTCTATTCACATTTATTTTATGCCCAGCCAATCAAGTCCACTTTATCACTTTGTTCTACTTTGTCCACTAGTGATCACATTTGGAAACAAGTTAATAAACCTGATATGCCTGTCATGTGACTGATTAAGCCACACTCAGCTTTTCCATCTAGACAGCCAAACTGCGAAGCCCCAACTTACCCCTTGGAAACCTGCATCCCTGATTTCAAAGAAAGGCTAACAAACACTGCCGTGTCCAGTGCTGTTATCTGCATGTAGGGATACAAAGAAGCCGTCCTCCTCCCAGGCTTCCAGGTCCATCACAGTTCTCAGATCTTGCTATATCCCATGTACTGTACTCTGAAAACTACGGGATCCTTCTGTCCTCACTGCTTGCCCCTAGAAATCACGACAAGTTTGCCCTACTGTTAGTTTAATCCACTTTCCTGTTCATAAAAGGATTAACCCCTGTATTTGCAGGTAATCTTATCCCTTAAAACTTGAGTTTCAGGTTTGGAATATTTGACCACTGATGTCCAGAGTCTTAACATAACATTATAGAGCAGTAATGATGTCTTAGCTTAGACCACAGGCAGGTGCCACCTATACTTGATGACTTCACAGGGAAGCATCTTCCTCCTCATTCTTTCCTTGTTTTTGCTGTCCAGTTTTATAAGCACGCAAGGTTTTCTGGCTAATTTTTATTCCATCTCTAATTAAAACTATTGAAAAATGTTTCTTGTCACCTGTGTACTAAAAACTGACTCAAAATACAGTACCTACTTGCAAAATTTTGTTTCCATGTGCCATGAGGCCTTGGATAAATGATCAAAATCACATCACTCATTCTTATTATTCCAGTATAACTATTCATGGAACATGACAGAGAAAATGAGAAACTGCTGCCCTCTTAAGCTTCTCAAAGTACTAAACTAAAGCAATATCCTATCATACCAGAATATTTCCCATGACATCCAGCCACACGATATAACAAAAAAAAAAGGGTAAAAAAAGAAATTCAACTACTAGCAAAAGAGATGATACATTTTATGTGTGTGTATTAATCACAAATATTAGCCTCCAAAACTTCAGAACTAATTGCTATAAGCAGTAAGAAAAACTTGATAGAGTTACACTAGCCATGTAGAATTCTTTTCCTTCTCAACAAGATTAGCTGAGCTGAGCATGGTACCTGACACCATGGTACGGGATCAGCGCTAGCACTAGAAAATCAGCTCTCATGGAGAGGCTTGACAAAGTGCATGGCATACACACAGTGTATGCTACAAGTACAGATTCAGGGGGTTCAGGGATTGAAAGCAAGCTTTAGAGCTTTCAATCTATGCATAGGCATGCAGGCATAGCGTCGCTGATTCAAACTGACACAGAACTAATACATTCATTTCCTTTTAAATCCAAGTTTCTCCTCACAGCTTCTACCTCTGGATGTTGTGAGATTACACGTTTCTGCAACCATTTTTTACATGAGATGTGAGAAGAGATTCTTTTTTTCAGATGAGAAAAGCCATACTGAGGAGCCTAACACCCATTTTGGGGCAGGGCTGCCACGAGAGAGCAAGAGAAAAGAAAGAGAGGGAGAAAGGAGGTGTCAGAGACTATGAGGAGAAAAACAGAAAAAACATATCAAGATGTACAAAAATTCATAGGGAGAGAGAATTTAAGACTCATGCTCATCCTTTTATTAAAAAAAAAAATCCTCAACATGTGGGCTTTTACTCTTGGGTGGAGGGTTGGGGTTCTCCCCCACTGTTTCCCCTGGGGAGAGGGGGACCTGGGGTGGACGCATGGTCTGGTCACGGGGCTTCCCCTGCTCCCTGGTCACACATACCCAAGATCTATGTTCCTATTGGTCCCAAAATGTTCTCCCACCTGGAGAACTCTGGGTTCTCAGATGATTCCTCAGTCTTGGTGCAGACCACGCAGCCATGCGGGCTGGGAATAAAACATCTACGAAGCACCTATGGAAAAGACCTCCTTCCTATTCCTTCCTGCTGGAATAACTCTCTCTAGGAAGGTTGCAGAGAATGTACTACAACAGTGGACTCTGTCTTTCAAGGGAGTGAAGCCAAGAAGGAACTCAAGTGTTTTCACAGCAATGGGATTTCTTCTCTCCTGGTCTGGGTAGAAGTATCATGTTCTGCAAAAGAGCATCTCTTGAGCAAAAACACGGATGATTGTCTTGTGAACAGACTGCCATTCAGCCCATATCCATGTGAAACTCCCAAAGTCACCAGGGTAGTGAAATGGGGAAATAACATTTGTTGTTATTGCAGGAGAGGGAGTGAGAAGAGGAGGGGAGAAGTCAAACGTGAGAACAAGCTTTGCCCTATTTCAAAGTCATACATAAAGTCAACATCCCAACAATTTCAAAGGAAGTAAAACTCCCTGTCCTGAAATATGGGGAAAGAAGATATTTCCCATTTCCTTTTGCCTTAAAATTTCCCTTTGAAACTGTTTCATACCAGCACCATCAAAACCTTGGCAAACACAGAGGCAGAGGACAGACATGAACCAGATTTATAATGAAGTGAGGTAGAAAACAGGTGAGGACAGCTTTTTCCCTAGCTCTTCCCAGCTTTGCAATGAAAGGTTTTCAGAGCTCTAATTATAAATCAAAGCTCAAGTTCTTCTGTGAATCACTGTTTGAAGGAGCTGCAATTTCGCCCTTTAAAGCATTTCCTCAGCCAGGCAGCTGGATGGGGGAAGGGTGATTTTTCCATGTTTTATAAGGTGGGCAGAGAAGGACAGTCAGCTGCAGAGAATAAGGCAGCACAGCTGCCCCACTTTAAAGAGAGGCACAAAAAAAAGCTGGTGAATAGCTCAGCCAGGTGGATTTATTTCTCTCATCACCCAGCAGCTGTGGTAAAACACCGAAGGCAAAAATGTGTTACTGCAGAAACAAAACCAAAAACAAACCCAAAAACAAAACCAAAAACTGTGAGTCCAATCCATGACACCAATATGTTGTGTGGGGCAAGGTCACACCCAAGCATACCTGTAAGGAATCATTCACCTGACTCAGTCACTCACTTGCTGGGGGACTTTAAGCACATTGCCTGGGTTTTTTTTAACTGTGCTTTTCAAGGGAGAAAGTATTGGAGATAGTAACAGATCCTACTACTGGGCTTCAGTGAGAGTAAGATCCACGGAGGGTTATGAAAAATTCATATATTTAAGGACTGAGAACAAAAACATTTAGCTATAGAGAAAAAGAAGAGGATAATCCACTCTCATTTAAGACAGGATGCAAAGAATTGCTTGAAAAAAATCTTTGTGATACTATCCATATGGGTCCATCTCCTCTTTGAAGCTCAAAAACACCTGGGCATAACCTGTACAGTTACAGGGGTGTTTTATAAGCTTTTCCACTTATATGGTTCCTCTGTGTTTATGGAGACCATTCACTGTGTTCCCATAATGCTCTTTTTCTCTGCACTCAGTTTTGCAAGGACCGAAGATCATCAGTTATAGAACAATTACAGCTTTAATGGTATTGTGAACAAAGCTCTTTTGCCATTCATCTGTTTTTCTCTACCCTGCTTACCAGAAAATTCTCATCAGCATCTCTCTGTAAAGTGAGTAGACCCCAGCCTGAGACCAGATTTCCCCAGGCCCTAGACTGGGTGTCAGTCATGAACTTGCAAAAATTAAGAAAGAAGAACAGTCCATATAAGACAATGAGCTAATTAAATTCTGTGCTACTACATTTTACAGAGAATAAAATATTACTGATAGTAATTCATGTGTATAGCTCTGTATCAGCAATGACGGTTTGGATTCATACAAACATCAAGGGATGCTTGTGAGTTACCACATCAGAGAAGCCGTATGAGAAATAGAACAGTGATTAATGTCTCTGCTTTACCTGCTAATTTCACACACATTAATGTTTTCTGTGCTTGCTTTCCTGGACCTCACAAGCTCTCCTCATCACAGGAGCCTTGGAAAGAACTATCCCATAGGGACAGGTTTCTGTTTTCAGTATGATATAAATGCCTGTTCTCACAGCTGTGTCCAGCTGTAGGTAGCCCTTCCTTACAGCACAAAGAGATTTAAAAAAAAAAATTTTCTTTGTCTGCATCATTCATAAGGACCTCTCAAGAAAATACTTAGGGAAAAAAATAAAGCCACATTGCATTAGTAAACTCAAGGAGCCAAATGCACATATGAAAATCTCACTCAATCCTGCTATGAGACAAGTTTTAGCAGGCTTAACAACCTAGACTCTAATATGTCTCTCATTTGAAAATGATAATTTCATTCAAGGGGATAAGCTAATAAAAAAAAGTTATAAAATTGATTAGACAGAGGGCAATGCATGTCTCTGATTTTGCAGGGCTTATTTTTCTCTCAAAAAAATAATTTAATACCAGAGCCCTTATTTAGACTAAATTACAAAGAGAGGAAAATAAAAAATGTGATGCAACAGTTAGAGAAGCTAAACAGGAAAATTACTTGATGTGCAATGCATATTGAGTGTTCATGTTTCCACTGTGAGGAGAGGAATCAGTCCTACAAGCAACAGAGAATCATGCAGCTCAGATGGCTTCAGGTGTTAGTTTCTAGCTGCTGCAGAAGTCTCTGATTTACTTAGTGGCATAAACCACATTTTTTTCCAACATATTAGGGTCTAGTCAGTACCACTGGATCACAACAAATGACATCCCTCTGTGCTGGAGAATATAAACAAGTAGGTTTCACAACAACTAGAGATTATAAAATAAATCCTAATGAAAATTTCTTCTGATCAATAGAGACTCATTTTTTAAATATGTTGTTCACACTAGCTACCTGCAGTTATTTAATACATGGTTTATGTGCACGCTACCCTATGGAGAGCATGGCTTGTTTGAATATGGGGTCTACTGACTTTGTAGATGTGTGTCTGTGTGTACTTCTATCACATGACACCTTAGAAGGAGTTTTAAGAGTGTAACACCTTTTAAAGCAGGGTGGAGTTGGGAGGAGAAATTTCTTCCCTGCCCCCTTCAGTTCTGCAGATTTCAAGGCACATCTCTGAAATGTAAACATCTATTTCACGTTGTTTACTTTAAAGAGGAATAATAAAATCCTAGATTTACATGACAACTTTTTTCTAAAAAAGTATAAAATCTTTTTGTAACAGTACATTGTATATTACGAGACTGTTGAGACAGAGGCATGTAGATCTGTATGGGTACCTATACACAACCATACACTTTTATAAATGCATCCACACATATACACCATCTAATGCAATGCTAATAGACAGTTATGTTTGTAACAGACATCAGGCAGCGTGATACTCATAGACTTCTATATTTAAAGTAGAGTGGGCAAATGCTTTTAAAATAAATCTCTATGAAGAAATAAAATGAACAACCTCTCTTCCTTTTGCAACACACCTAGTCAGTGCACAAGTGTGAATGTCCCCCACATGGGTATTAAATTTCAGTGGAATTTAAAAGAATTAATAAAAGCCTGCAGGAAAAGATGGTGAGAATGGATCTGCAGTATACACCTACACTGCGACTGCCTTTCTTTTCTCTGCCTTGCCTGCTCTCCTCTGAACATATTCCCTTGCTCTGCTCCCAGAGGCTCCCACAGTGCTCTTCCTGTCCTGCCGCACGCGGCCCTCCTGGCAGCACGCCCTTGCTGTACAAGACAGTGTAGGGCTCTGATCTTCAAGTGAGCACCCAACAAGCTCTCCCCTGGAGCCAGACTCTGTGTCAAGACACTCATACTGCCATCGGAGATGACATTTCTGTACAGCTTTGGCTTCGTTCAGAACGAGCGTGCCCACGCTTGCAGAGATGGCTCAGGGATTGCTATAAGGGCACAGAAAGGAGAGGTGCTTTTAAACAGTCCCAGCGGAGCCGAAGAGTTGGTCTCACCCACTCCCTGTCTCCGCGTGCCCTGCAGGGATCCAGTTCTACCATCTCTTTCAGATTTTGCATGTTCTTCCCCAGCTTTCCAGCATACCAGAAAACTTCTTTTTTGTCTTCCCACGTTTCTTAGTTCTCAAGGAAACCTTCAATCCCACAAGACTTTTAGACCATGCCTGGCAGAATTTTGAAGACTTGCTGAAAATTTGAGATAATGAGCAGAAGCAGGAAGAATGACTGTGGAGATAGAGAGTGGGCCTGGAGGCAAGCTCATTTATGCAAATCCATTTCTAAATGTTCTCACACAGCTGGGCTGTACTTGCCTGCATAAAATGTCCCAGCTCTAGATAAAACCATATTTATGGCCCAGCCTCAGAAAATAAAATAATATTTTTTAAAAGGACAATTAGAAGAGAATAGTGATTTGAAATCCATGGAGATGAATTTATCCTTTTCAATTGCCAATTTGTTTTTCTGAGACAAATGGAAGGCTCTTACAATACCAGCAATACATGATACATGTTTTCAATACATGAAAGCTTTACTTCTGAGACACAGTGAAGCTTCACACATGTGTTGGGCCCTTGTGTTACATGTCAAAGCAGCTAGGAGCATCAGTAGTGTAAAATGTTCTAATAGTAAGCAGTAAGTCTACCTAACATGCTTCAAAGTTATGATAGATCTCTTTTCCTCAAATTAAAACTCTGGAGGTATTGGCTTGTTTGCTTGTTTTGATTTTTCCACTAAGTGTACACCTGCTTACATTTTTTTTTTTTTTTAATATATTATTCTCTAGGATTTTTAGAATCCATCAGATAAAATAAAACCAAACCGGACTCACAAAAACAAGCTGAATCTAAACTTAACCAAGGGAAAAAAATCACTGGTTTTAGCAACAGATCCAGACCTGCTATAAAAACACAAGCAAGTCCTGATGACCTTGCACTGTTAAATGGAAACAAACATATCACAAAAGCAAATCTCCAAAGTCCAAAGAAGCCACCAACTCTCAAGTGAGTCTGTGGTCACAACCTTCCTGTCTGACCAAACTCTTAGGCCATTCCCAGTTCCTCAGTGTTGGAAACAGCCTCATAAGCAAATCAGGGAAATGTATTCTCAAATGGATGCAAAACTACAGTTAGAATAGTTGACTCCTGGTCAAACTGGAGAGGATTCTTAAGTGTTAAGCGACAGGTATTTGGCCTGGCTTTGGTTTTGTTCATGATTTTAACTGACCAGAAAAAAGTTGGTTTGGTTTGGTTTGGGTTTTTTTTTTTAAGTGTAAAAAGCCAGCTGGACAAGATTGCAAGCTCTTTGGAAGACAGGATTGAAAACAAAGCATATTGAAAAAGTGGAAAGTCACTCTGAAATCCATAAGATGGAGTTGAATAGGCACAAACCCAAAGAAAACCAAGTGTACAAATGACTAACCTGACTGCACTGAGGAGAACCAGTGAGTACAGCACACCAAAAACTGCATGTGCTAAAATTAGGAGGATGCTGTTGCAGAAAGGGGAGGTCTCACACCAGACCGTATTACACAGGAGCTCTGGGCAGAAGAAACCACAGTCATGGTTCCAGTTCAGCTTGTGCTGGTACCAAGGCACAAGAGATTACCTCTGGTTTTGGATGGGTTGCATTGAAAAAGACAAAAGGAAACTGCTATAAAGAGAAAAGCATCAAGAAAGATAAAAGGATGAACAGATGTAACCTACAGGGAAAGGCCAATGGAAACAAAACTGTTCAGGCTAAGAAAGAAAAGGCTAATGGGAGACATGCTAACAGCCTTCCATTTCACAACTGGCTTGTATAAAAAGGAAAATCAATAGCTCTTCTAGAGCCAGTAAGGATAGAAAACAAAAGAGGAATTTGTAAGAATCTTATTTGGTTTAAAAATTCTGAGTCTCCCAGTTAAATATTAAGAAAAATCCAAACCAGGGTGAGGCATGGGAATAGACTCTGTAGGGATTGCTGCAAGAGATATTTCCCTGGAGTTTTGTAAGAATAGATTGTACAAATATCCAGTAGGTGTGTTCACAGTATATTTACCATGAAATAAAGCAAAGAGGCATTTTGGTCTCTTGAGGTCCTTTCCCATTCTGTGTTTCGATGTTCACATGTATTTTGAAGATGAGTTCTAATGAAAGAAAAATCAGCTTACATATTTGTTACAAATTATTTATTCATCGTTTAAACAGTGTATATTGGTCATCTCCTGTACTACATAAATCCTATGGAATTTTTTCTGTTCCCTGATAATTCAGTGTTTTCAGGTATTGTACATTAAGCTTCTGCTAGAAATATATTTCTGTTATGTATTTGAAATTATAATTTTTCTGAGAGCTGATCAAAGTGGAGAATACTATTTTATGTTAATATTACTATTAAGATTTTAAAATCTTACAGATTATAAGCATTCACATAAATTATTTGAAAGCTATCATAGATTTTAATCAAATTCTTCTGTTTCTCATAAATATCTGATGCATTTTTAATGAAAAAGCATCATCGATATACTTTTCCTTGCAAATGGAAAGAAATGTCAGTTGTACTCCATGTAAATACTATATTTCTCATGCAAATGTTCAACAAGAGCAGATACTAATTGTTACAGGTATGGAAAAAGATGAATGCTACTTTCTCCAGATGCTTCTAATCCATTTCTCCCCATATTAATCCAGTTCTCTTCATCTCAGAAACAAAAGCCAAAAAGAGTAGAAAGAGAAAAAAGCCATAAAAAATAGCGCTGCCTGGAGGAATCAAGGTTTCCCTCACTTACAGTTTTGTGATGTCCTTTTAGTAAGCTGTATTGCTATTTCAAAGCCAGCCCCAAGAGTGCATTACTTTTAGCACGAGGAAAAAAGTTCCTGCAAAAGGGCACATACCTTCGTACCAGCACAGCTGCCTATTGTGCTAGGAGGAAAAACAGGGTTTGCTGAGATAACTAGATCAACAGCAGGATGAATGTTAGTATAGCTAAATCGGCCTGGGATTTCCCTTCCCTTCAGCCCAGATCTACATAGTTGTGCTAGCATAAGCCTGAGGTGCCGATTTGGCTTCAGACATTCTGCAGCAGGCACCTGACTCGCGATCTGGAAGTATCTATTTGTCTCAATAGCCTCTAAAGGAAGCTGAGTATGACTGGATTGGAGTCATAGAGCAATCTTTTAGATGTAAAAATGAAATTGCACTTTTTTCCCTGGTCTAAAATGGAACAGAAATTGCTGTCACTTTCTAAATATCAAACCTCACAAAATGACTGTAAAATCAGAACAAAGCCTGAAGGACTCCTAGAAATCTTACCAGTGGACTTGTGTTTCTTGGTGAGAAGTGCAGTCATTTACTTGATATGGTTAGAGTGAAATAAGAAAAGATATAGTTCCATAAAGATATCGGAATATTTATTTGCATAATTATAACTGATCCTCTAAAATAATTTTTTAAGTAATTTTCAAGAAAAATTCTGATTGTCTTCTTAAAAAAAAAAGCAGAAAAAGTCCCAAAGCCAACAAAAGTACCTATAACAGTATGTCTGATGATGATGACATCTGTTCTAATCAGTCATCTCTAGCACTGCAAGAGACAACAAGGTCATCCCAGAGACTCTAAGCCCACCAAGGCTCATCTATAGAGAGGCATCTCCCCACCACATACCAAACACAGAATACTGCACACAGAAATGGCTCATTCCACTCATTTTTACTGCACAACATCTTAATCCAAACTCAGAAGAAACCACCCTAGAACCCCTCAAGAAAACTACATATCCTGATGAGTGTCCCTGATGTGAGCATTGCACTTGGCAGTGAGGTGCAATGAGTTATTCAACACAAGATGCTTCGGCATGCTGAGAATTGATTTTTGCTGAAAGCAGCACAAAAAACCAGGTCAAATACAGCCCTGAGGAACAGGGGAAAGCCACCACTCCACACCTTTGCACCCTTCATTCCTCGGGACTGTAAATGTCTTTTCCCTCAAAAGCATGACCTGTCTGGTGTGCCTGGTGGCTCGTGTGCTTTGAGATCTCTGTCAGAAATGTTTGACCCTGGGGATTTAGACCAGAAAGCCTGTCTATTTTGTGTAGCAGGTGAACCTGAATTATTTTGAAGCCTGGTCAATTTATCAAGTTGTTGTAATGGCAAGATTGTCACTTGCTGTTATCGATGACATAAAGTTCAGAGCAAAGCTGGCCATCAAGTTAACTGCAGGCAAATTCACCGGAGCAACAGCTGCAATGTAAACAAATCCCACCACCCTACTAACTGAGGTATTGAAATGGATGTGACTTCTGGATGAAAGATGAAAAAAAATCATGAATTTCAGGCAGTTGAACAAGAGAAAATGAAGGAAATTATGGCGAGCTAGTTTTAGGCAATGTTTATTGTCTCTGTTGCATCTTGCTCAGAAAACATGACTTGTGACAGG
>WEIT01024025.1:669-34090 GCA_013389985.1 Dryoscopus gambensis | reverse complement strand
TGATTTGAGGACACTCCCAAATGCATTCTGTCCTTCACAGCTGAATTGATTTTCTGTTTTTCAGACTCCAGATTACCATTCAAGACATGTTGATAGCTTCCCTTTTTCGCTCTGCCAAGCCCATTCTCTAGCATGAATGTCTGACAACTGGGGCATTTGAATATGAGCATTACCAGAAGTCTGTTTCCCTGTCCAGAGAAGCGAGTTCTATTCCAGGTGACCAATTGCAATGAAAAATGTGAAAAACCATTATGCTGAGCAAACATCCAGTCTGTCTCCTTGCCTAAAGAAGTGATGCAGTCTATGTCAGTCATTCCCAGTATTTGTTTAACTGTTCTTAAAGGGGTCCAGTGATGAATACACCACAGTTTTTCTGATGATCTAGTCCAGTATAATATTTAACATTAAAAATGATTTTCCTGGTGCTTAATCTGAACTTTCATTGCCACAGTTTAAATTTATGGAGGTCAGACTCTTCTAGTCCTTTTTGTATAGCTTTTTCTATGTTCAGAGATTGTTACTGTTCCAAACCTGCCCACCCCCCGTCACTTTCTAGAGTGTTTTCATGAGGTTGCATACCTCTAGCTCATTGAATCTTTCAGTGAACATGCTGTCAGAATCCCTGGTCAGCCTCATTATTTTAACTTCACCATCTTCAACCTACAAGTGTACTCTGTCTTCTTGCCTATGCTTCTGTTTCCATCCTCCTGTGTTTACATTTTTTTACAACAGCGTGACATGGCTGACTCCTGTTCAGTTTGTGATCCACAGTAAACCATAGATAATTTTCTGTAAGTTTTGACTTCTCTGGTGTGGCCACATCTGCTTAACAATGCCATATTTTGGACACCATATGAGGTAGCAGTTCCATTCTGACATTTTCAATATTTTTTCAAAAGCTTAGAAAGTAGTGAGGAAGTATTTTTATGGTCAGGCATATTTTGATTCATATCTGAGTCCTTTCCTGACTTTCCCCCTCTATCTTTTGTGTCCTGAGACCACCAGTGCTTAATGATCACAAATGAAGTTGAAGTATTTGGAACAGAACCTCCTTATTAAGTACATTAAATTTGATCATTGTCTTTAAGGGATTTTATGCTGACATGCCTGAGGACCACCTCTAAGTGCTTTAAGTAGGCCACAGTGTTTAATCTACTCTGTATTGTCCTAATTGTTTTCTCAGCTGATTGCTGCTGAGTATTCTTGGGTTTGGATCTTTATATGCCAGACCCAAACAGTTTTGAAATAAGTCCTCAGGAATATGCCATTCTGAGAGAGGCACACTTGATGGAAGTACCTCCCCTCACTTATTTCTCTCAGGATTTCAGAAAACTCTCCTCATTCCCCATGTCAGGGTTTTGTAAATTATAGTTTCATTTCTAGTTGGCCATCTTAAACCATTCAACAGCTTCTGATAAACATGCTACTTTGGTTTATGCTTTGGAGATAGGAGTCAAATCAATGCTGCAGTAACTGCCAGTCATTTCTAACCAGTTAATAGGATTTCAGGGGAAATCATGAGGACAAGGACTAATGGGCTCTCTGCTGTAGGCACGGGTCTTCTGCTTGGAGGTTGTGTGGTGCTTGGAAGATGCTGTGACTGGCACTGGCAGCTGGTCAGCTCAGGGGTTCTTCTCTCTGATCTTGAGAGGCAGAAGTGTTTTTAGTAGGGAAAGGTATCACTACAGATATTAGATTGCTTACTCTTTTCTATTATTTAGAGGAAAATTTTTCTTTGATAGTAGTAAACCATGCTAAAGTCTTTTCAATACTTAGGAGTTTTGTGTGCAGGCATCTCTCAAACATGGTACCACTGTGTCCTGTTGACCCAGTGTCAACAATCTTTATGCTTCATTATCTTATGAGTGTCTTGCAACATTGACAGCCATTCTGCATCCATCCTGAAGTCTTGAGAGGAGCTGCTGTTACAGGACTAGTCCTGGATTTATTCTACATTTTTTAAGGTCTGAAGTTCTGAAAAACAAGGATGGTAGTGAGTGATAGGCAGTACTTCTTTCAAGAGCCCCATCCTGCTATGTTTGCAATTGGCATCAGGGACATCTCTGCACTATCTTACATTAGCAGGTTGTAGCACTTCAGCAAAATGTTTCTGAAGATTTTGAAACTCTGGGGAGGGTTTTAGCAAACTCTTTGCAGTAGTATTTGGAGAATATGAACTTGAAGAAGAGATGACCACAGGGTCCAAGGAACTCTTAAGTCCTACTACTGACTGAGGTGACCTGTTCTGTAACAGCATGACAATTCTGGCAGCTCTTGAGACTGTGAGAGCTTAACTAAAGCCAGCACTGAAACCGAAGGGAAGAAGGAAGAGAGGTGGACAAGACAAAGCTATTTTATATTAGCTGAACATACCCTGATCTCATCACCATGCACACAAGCTGTAAATGGCAGTGAGTACCATGTATGTTCATCGTGGCGAGACACTATGGTGGGCATGTGACGGACCAAACGAGCAAACAGGAACTAACTTTTATCTGCACATACAGAGGAGGCTTCCATCATGAAGGATAGAAGAGCCTGTGGAATTCTTCCATATCTAAACAATAATCATAATAGTATACAAAAAATTCCCAATTTCTTCCTAATCAGCTCCTTCAAACTCTAAAAGATAGAATAGGGGCTCTCAGACTGACTTGCTGTGACTCAGTTTGAGTCATTTCACTTCTCATTATCTCTGTTTTTCCTCAACTTGCTCATCTCATCCATTAAGATTTAGGTTTTTAAAACAGGAACTTTCTCTTCCTGTGCATATTTATCTTGTGTCTAACACAATGGCCTTGATCTTGGTTGAGGCCTCTTGGTGATACCAGAATACAAATAACAATAGCAGGCGCAGCAGAAACAATAACAAAGCAGGTTGGTTAACCTTTGGTGGTCCTTTCCTGAGACATCTCTAGGTATTAGCATACAGTCACTTATCCATTTATTTATTTTTTTCTCTTTGGTGACTTTGAGTTGGCATATTGTCATATTCCAATGGCAAGTCACCACACTCCATGCACTGGCTAGCTTTTTCAGTCACTGATCATTTTTTTTCCACGTAATTGCCTTTTGTTTGCAGTTGTTATTTTAAAGGTGACCCCTAACCCTGCTCAGGGAAAGAAATAATGGGTTGATTGAGGTCTGAGACTTTCTTAGTATTACTATTCAGAACAAGTGAATATTAGCAAGGGCTGGTACTGCTGCTCATCTGCACCTGCATGAAAGAAAAACTTGAAGACTAGGGTGTGGTGGTGGTGGGTGTATTTTTTTTTCCTGCACTTCCCCCCCACCCTTCTCCAGCTGGTTCCTCATCTTGCTTCTCTCTTATATTTCAGTTTCTCCTGTACTCATTTCTGTTCTGTGGAATTTGAGGTTTCTCAATACACATTCCCTGCCCCCAGCCTGCTCACTCCCCACGGACCCAGCTTCCTCTCGCACATTCCACACTGGAGCGTACCACTCTGGAGGCAAAGTGGGCTCAGGGAAGAGTCCATCTGAAGCCTCTCTGTCCCAGGCCTGCTCCGTCATCATCCTCATCATCTTCACCATGCTGAGAGCACTTTCACCAGTGAAAATGCAAAGATAACGGTTCTCATGGCACTGAGAATTACAAATTCCTGAAATATTTCCAACATCAACCAGCAGAAAAGGAGGGTGATAGAAAACAAATGGTGACAGGAAGGCAGCAGGGAAATAGGGAAGAGAAATTTAGGGCTGTATAGGCTAAGGCAAAAAAAGAGACAAAGAGACAATAAAGCCAGGAGATGGGGGGAAAAAAGCAGAAAGAGATGAAAAGCTGAGAAAATGTGAGGGCAAATCAAAGAATGAACAAATGAACCAGGCAGGCTGTAAAATGAAAGAGAATGAAATTAAGTGCATGGAACAAATATTCGGATAGTGATCAAGGATAGAGAGCAGATGCTGAATATGAGTGAGAGCCAAAACACAACAGGGATTAAAAAAATCTGTCAGAAGATTTGGGTAAATTCTTATTAAGTTTGTATTTGGTTTGATTTGAGTAACCCATCCCTTATTTTCATTTCAGCTTGTCTGTTAGGAGTCTGGTATATCCACAGCGGATTATTTTCAAGGGCTGTTGCTGGTGTTTTGCTTTGTACTGGTTTTTTAACCAGTACTAATTGGGCTTGTCATCTGGGTAGGTCCAGGATATAAGTGTTGTGACCTTTGTGGGAGAAGGTTTCTTCTATCACTTAATGTGTTTATGTTTGAAATACATGCTCAAACACACGGTCATCCAAACCTGCCTGCATCTCGGAGCACTCTGTTTCTGGGAAGTCTCGTGTTGCTCAGTGTTGTACTGGCACTCCCTATATCCACGCTGGAGAGGGGAAGCCCACAGGAAGAAGGATCAGTGTGCTGATGTGTGACTTCTGCATTAGAAACAGTTGTCATGTAGCAGTTCAGAGCAGCACAAGGAGCCGCAAAAAGAATCAGGCAGAAAGAAACTGAGCCAAATGCAAACATTTCTTCCTCATAAAATATTGAAGACAGGTACCATATAAAGCTTCATTTATGAGCTGCTCCCGGTTACAAACCATCTCTAGCCTGGCAGCAGCACCTTTACCATACTGGTTTTAATAGCAGCTGTCTTCCTTTCGTACTGTACTTTTCCATACAAGCTTGAGGGGAAAGTAATTTAGTTTAATAGCAGCCACCCTCATTTTGAAGCAGGCCTTGATTTAAAGCCGGAAGTAATTAAAGGTAATGAAGCCCTAGGCTTCTGCACTGGGATCAGAGCTGTGTTATTCACAGCCATACATACACGTCCTTGTTGCTAATGTGTCGCTACTCTGTTTTTTTCAATCACCGCGGCCTGGGTTTTTAATTCCTGCTGGGCAGACTGTGGTACAATATCTGTGAAGGTTAACAGCTTTACAGTAGTGGTCTGGAAACAGAAAGAAGGCTCATCTTGGGGCTGGGGTGTTAATGAGATTTCTGCGTATGATCTAAATATGACTCTTTGTGCTCTATTTCTTCTATTGCTTTATGTGGCAGTGGTTTGTCAATTCCTAACTCTAAACAAAAGCCTTTACGGCAGTAATTCCCACATTTCCCTTTCAACAGCAAAATTTAAAGTAAAGCTTGCCTTTTAAAGGCACTCGCATACTGCTGACTATTCTTTCTCCTCCCCCTCCCTCAATAATTTAATCAGATTTCTCTGGATGTTCCCTGGGTGTTCTTTAGGTGTCCCTTGTCAGCTTGGTATCTCTATGGCTCCTTCTGTTTGGCTTGTTAGCACTTTGGGACAGAGAGTTTGGAAACTTCCTGAAGTCATTGGGAATTGTGCCATTGGCTTGAACAGGGACAGACTTTTGAACCTTGTGTTAACTCACTTGTAACAGAAACCAAACAGACCTCTCAGTGTCCCTTTCAAGTTACCAAGATCCAAATATCAGATGTAATGTGTGACAGAATCCCAAAAAGAGGGTCATCAAAACAATTGAATCATACAAGAATGCTGTGGGATCCACCCGCCAGTGTAAATAACTCTGTGACCTCAGTTTCATTATTCTTCCTTTCTGATGTCAATAACTTCCCACCATAAAAGTGTACCATGAAATGGAAGATATTTGAGAAGTCTGCCTACCAGCATGGCTCTCATATTCAGAAGTTAAGGAAAAATATATCTTTCAGTAATATGCATGTATGCATTTATATGCAGTGAGGCTGCATACTGGTTTTTAAAACATTATTTTTAATATGCTATAATGATCTATTAAAAGCTGGATCATACAAAGGTTTTTTAACGCAGAGACTCAGGAGAGCAACTTCAGCTATCTCCCCCTTCTTTCACCCAACAGATCGTGACTAGTCAGTCCTAGGAAAGGATTTTTTTTTCCATATTGTAATCATTAATAAGGCTGAAATATAACAGTGCCACAAACTCTAATCTCATTGCTCCTCTAAATCGACTCTGTTGATTAGTTTGCCCTTACCAGACTATCCTCTAAAAAGCCCTAGGATTTTCATCATGTAATTACTAGAAGTGTATGGTCCCAATATTTTTAACAAGCAACTTTACTAAAATTACTCCAGCTAGGTTGTGGAATTGGCTTAACAATGTGTTATACTACTGGGGTGAACAGCATGAGTGACCAGTTTGTTATTTTGGTGTCCAAACTGGGTATTCTACAGTTAGAGGTGAGGTATGCAAGTAGATCAGAGCTAATGACAGCAACTTTCTTCTGGCAAAGCAGCACTTCCCATTTCCTGTTGATTTCCAGATGGGCTGGCTGATGGGTGGTATGGCCGTTCCTTGTGTGGCTGAACTCAGTGGAAGCAGCTACTTCCCATGGAGACGTCTTTTCAGCTTTTGTAACCCTCAGCTCTCAGCCACACACTAGCCCTCCTACATGGTATTCATCCATATGCCGACTTTTCTTGGCCATAAGTGCCATGGATTACTGATCCCTGTTTTTCTTCAAGTAATTACTTTTGCATGCTAATGGATGAACAGTGTGTATATTCTAGTGTCCTGTTTGAAAACAGTGAATTTTCAGAGTGCTAATAATGTGGGTTGACATTTATGTAGACTGTTTGTTATACTGCAGATTATTTTAGTAGTCTCCTTGCTGCCATCCTAGGTTTCTTTACCTTATTCCTTCACCTAGACATCCAGCCTCTTTACTTGCCATGCTAGAGCAAAGCTCAAATGGCACTTATTTGTTTAGATTGCAGAGGATAGCCAAGATCAGACCTTTCACAGAGGCAAAGTTGTAGAGTCAGTTGCAGACCGAAAAAGCTGGAATCGTTGTACTGTGGGCCATGCTTAAATGGGCTTTTCTTGTTTACTCAGTGCACTTAGTCCCTGTTTGACATTACAGTGCTCATATAATGTAGGACTGAAAAATAACTCTGCAAGGCATACATTGCTCGTATTTATATCTTTTGCCCCACTCTCTCCCCCCCTTTTTTTTTCTGGCACAGGCCATACACTTTAGAGTGTACTTTTCTGTAGAAAATTCATGAAAATATATAGAGTTAATAAGGCCTCCATGAAGTAAGAACATTCTTGGTTTCCAGGTTTGGAATGATCCTTGAAAGACCTTGTTTATTTCCCAGCAGACTTGTATATCTTCTGCATGTATGCAGAACAATTACATTTCAAGGAAGGTGCTCTGTTATGGTCTTGTTACTTAAGGGATCTTACTGTTTCTTCCACCATATGCAGAGATGCCTTTCCCATTCAGTAGATCTTGAAAGATCATTCAGAGGAATAACATCAAAGCATACCTTGCATAGCAGTGGAGACCCTTGTCTTTGAGACATACTTTGCATCTCCTAAGAAGTGTCGGCTCTGCTGTCCACAAGAACACAGGTAATTTCTTATCTGACCTCCTGTAAACAACATGTCACCCCAACAGGCCCTCTCTGCCCTCACGAAATACAGGAAAGCCCTGCCAGCCAGGCCACAGCAATGGTCCCTGGGCACATCTGACTGCTGGAGCCCTGTGCCCAGCAAGGCCCAGCAGACACCTATGTGCTCACTACACACCTGGCAGTGTTGGTGGCCTGGAAGCCCCTTCATCTTTCTGATTTCACAGTAGACCAGTGCTATGACTTTGTGAACAGTGTGAATGGGAATTATACAGCAGCAAATAACTGTCTCTCAGCTGCAGGGTTTAGGAACCTGCCCGACCTATCAGGAGAAGCTCTGGTCTCTGGCCCACCTTAGCAGCCCTCAGATGGGCAGCAGCCCAGCCCCAGCCTGAAGTGCAGCCTGCACACCAGAGGCATATGCATTCACAGCTTTTAAGTTTGGGGGTAGTGTTGAGCTTTCAACACAGTGTGCAAACTTTCACTGCTTTTATTAATTACTTCTTCTCAAGTTTCCACATTTTATTTTATTATGTTAAAATTTCTGTAGGACAGTATGTTTTTTAAGCCCTTGTGGATTTTTACATATTTAAACCCCTATGGATTACATACAATACAGTGATACAGCATTTATCAAGGTACAGGTCTGGTAGTATATTCCTAAAATCTGCCATGAGATCCAGATGTCTTCATGAAGTATATCTGGAAAAACATAACAGCATATTTAGTCATACCTTGTCTTACCTGATAAAAATGCTCAATTTTAAATAAAAAATTGTGTTTATTCAAAAGCAATGCAAATTTTCATGAAACTGCTTTATGCTTTTCATGAGATTAAGTTGCAATATGCCCTAAGTTTCACAGCAGTATTTGTGATATTATGAACTAGTGGTTATACTTATGACATTATTAGCTGAAATTTATTAAACAAAGCACTAACAAACAGCAGTCACAATTTAGTTGGATGAAATTAACCTTACCATGTATAAAAACAGTTCTTAAAAATGAATGTAGTGTCATATTTCACAGTTACCATGACCAACTCTCTTTACTCCTCCAAACTGGAAGGCAGACGTGCAATACAAACTAAGTAAGGGAAGATAAAACCTGTTCTCAAAGTAGCAACACAAAACACCTAAAAATACTGTTCCATATGAGCATATTTTCTCAGTTTGGAAAAAAATCATCTTCCTCTCTCCTCATAACACATGCAGAGGTCTCTGCACTTCTCGCTTACAGCTTTCCACCGGCTGCTATATAAACCGAGGGAGGTAGTTTTGGCTGCTTTATCTCAAAAAAGCAATGGATTTCGTTGAAGTCTTTCCCACAAGGGCACTGTTCAGCTGCTTGGGCAGAGCTGCTGTGCAGGCCGTGAGAGGAGGGCAGTTGTACACCCAGGGGTTTGTGCTGCCACGGTGAGGGCACAAGGATGGGTAAGGGCTCGTGGTGCCACTGACTGTGAGGGTATGAGTGGTGAGCCCGCAGTGCCGGCCCACCACGTACCCCTGTGGGCCTGGGGATGAGGGGCAGTGCCTGGCAGTGCCCCAGCGTTGTGGCTGGGGACATCTTCCAGCCAGTTTGGCATCTCTTCACGTGCTGTGTCCACACCTGGCCCAGGTGAACCTGCCTGTGACCCATTCTGTGTCCTGCCTGTGCTGGAGCATCATCCGTGCCCGGGATGCCGTGGTGTGGGGCTCACACGTGGGGTCTGATGCAGTGCTGTGGGGGCAGGAGGGGTTGGTAGGGAGGAACACAGCGAGGGGTCAGCACACCCTTTGCAGTCTGGCCCAACTGAAACAACCACTTTGCAGCTCTCCAAGCCCTTTAGTTGGCCTGGAGCACGTGTAGCCTCAGGGGTGGCTGCTATGACAGATTCTACGAGGCTGGGCGCAGGTGGCTGATCTTTGTCTGGCAGCACGTGGGTGGCAGCCCCCGAAACCTGGGAGGGGTGTGTAGGTTGGCTACAGAGAGAGAGCTTAAACTGGAATCTGCCTTTAGGTCAGTTTGTCTTCTTCCAAAATAAGTATGTGGGCTACAACCAGAGTGGTTTTATAGCAGGGGAGAACAGCAAGTGTTTGATAACACATCAAGAGTACAAGAAAAAGGGTGTGTGTACAGAGTAACCAGAGAGCAGGACAGGAGGGTCGTGTTTGCTTCAGCTGGGGAATTCTTGATTTGGAAGTGCCACGGCTGCAGCAGCGTCCTGGGGTGGGTGGGCTGAGCAGGTGCCTGACACCTGAGCACTCACAGGGGCTCCAGGAGGCACACGGTGACAGCAGTGGTGATCTGTTCCAGCATGTTCAAAAAAACCATGTAGAACATGTGTTCTCTGACTGCATACATTTTCTGAAAGCAGGAGAAATTGTCTTATACCTGGGTCTGCTTCAGCTTTTTAAAGGAATGTACTGAGTGGTTAAATGCCTTAATGGCAGCTATGTGCAACCTGACAGCTGATATTTTCATGATGATACAAAGCTGTTAGACCTATTAAAAAGTCCAATAATCTAATCCCCTTAATAAGTTATATTAAAATCATATAAGTACATAATGCAAACATTGTAGTTGTTTTCCCTCTTTATAGCAATCTTACAGCTGTTTCTTTGCTGGATTAATTTGTCTCTGAGGGGTTTCAACACTATCCTCCCCAGTGCATTATGAGAGCCTGTAATGTCATGTAATCGGGGCCATATTATTTTTGTCGAAATCTCTGGGAGTGATGTAAGAGGAAAAAGGAAACTAGCTAACTCCCAACCATTTGACCAAAGGTTAAATTAGTCTTGGCCTTCTCCCAGCCGGACCTGAAGCTTCTCAGTCAAACATTTGTTCTGCCCTGCTCAGAAAAATGTGATGTCTTTTCTTGTCTTTTCTCCCTCCCATGTTTGTTTTGTTTTGCTTTGTTTTTCTTTACCGATGTCACATGTTATCTTTAGTGTTATGCACTTACTTGTTGTGGAACACCTCACTGGGACAACAGATGTTACCTACAGCAAGGTCAAACCTTTGGTTCATGATTCTTTTAGATGCTATGGAATGCTATGGGCATGAAGACTACATTTTAAGTGGGTCATATTACCCTGTGCAAGAAAAGTTTTTATTTATTGTGCATAGTAGATGCACTATTTCAGTCCAATCCAGTCCAAGCTGGTCCAAGTATGGCCCTTTGTAACACTCCAGAAGCTTTTTAACTGCTTGAAAGAAGCTAGAAAATCTTGCAGCAGCCGTGTTTGGTAGGTGGTATGAGAGTCTCCCTGCAGACTATTCCAGCCCATGCTCAGTCTGAGAACCTCCTGGTAGCACAGAGTAATGAGCATCTGTCGTGTGTGTGTTCTCATGTCCATTCCAATGTGCAGTGATGGATTCTGGTTTGGGGTTTTTTTGTTTCTTAGAGATATGTGTGCACATTTAAGGCAAAAGATGGTAAGTTTTATGAGGTTCTTTAGATTGTTAGGTAAGAATATTGATTGAATTGCAAATGGCTGATATTGAAGTGTTCTGATCTATGTGATGGGCTAGTAACGTCTGACAAAATGGAAAAGATATTGGTCTGACCTTTAAGAAGTCTGGTTGCTTATCACCATTCTTTGGTGTGAGAATGGGATGGGCAGCCACAAGAAGAGATTTCTAACCAGAGTCAGCTGAATTGAGACTGTCAGGGCAAGAAAAAATTGTCTGGTGCACTGAACTATGAAAAACATTCTGAATGGGAATGAAGTGGGGGAATGAACAGGACAACAGGTGTACTTGGGTATTAAGCCCTGATGAGAATTCAGAGATGTTCAACATTTTGCAAAAGTCCAAGTATTTCTTAATGCATCTGACTTTGTCTTCTTCTATATGCTTTTCTGCTCATGTCTAGTTATGTATTTCAAAAACTGCTGGAAGTCCAAATGCCAGTACGGGCCAATTCAGAGATACATATTTTGGCTGCTTAAAGAATAAAATCATAATTAAACATGCTATTTATATTCATCAGAATAACAATTGTAGATTTTAAGTGATCAAACAATGATGGTCATGTAAAGAAACCTGATTAATAACTAAAGAATTGTTATAGTACTAATCCCATCAATCCCTTTGCTACACTAATTAATATATTTTATTTCCACACTGCTTTAAACACACTTTCTCTATTTCCACACTGCTTTAAACAGCAAACAGTAAAAAGTTGCAATCTGTTTAGATTGTGTTGTTTTTCTTTTAGTTGAAACATTTTCTGAAATCTGAATGATAGACTTGTATGGAAATCACCAGCAACTTTTACAGAAATGTTAAGAATATAATTGAGGCTTGTGCATTTGGAATTTATACCAGGCTTAGATGTTTACATCTAATTTGAGCTTCCAAATAAAGTCACAAGAATTTGTAAATAGACATGTGCCCTTTCAGGTTATTTAGGAGAATCTTTCAATCCTGGCAAGTGAAGATGCAATTAATTAGTGTTATGTATTGCTGTTTGCTAGCTCATGTACACTGTATATGAGCAAGGATAGTTTAAAGGTTAATTTTCTTTTCCCTTAGCTTTGCTGGATGGACTGTGGCCACCCCATGGGACGTAAGGGTTCAAAAGTGACCTTGTAAGTTATTCTCCTTGGGAAGAAACAAGTTGAGAGTCTGGCTGGGGAATGCTCTCCACCCTTGGGAAGAACACAGCTTGCATTGCATCACTTGTTTGCACTGGCTTGAGCATATTATTGTAGTTGTGAAGGCAGCTGAATTGTCTGTAGTACTTGGTACCTTCTAGGAGGGTATTGCACTGTAAAAAGAAAATACCAGGAGCTTAGAGCAAGGAGCTGCTATGACTATAGGCTGTTTGTTCAGTACTAGACAGCAAAAAAGAGTACTGAGACTAGTAATAAAAGAGTAGAGTAAAATAACACACAGGCCTGCATAGATAACACTATGTAAATGCTTAGGTGCGTAAGGAACCAAAATAATTAAGTGACAAGAGTTTAAGAAAAAGCGTATCAACATAAATTATCTGATCAGTTTACGAAATCATTAGCATTTAGGATGGTGATTGTCAAGAAATCAGAATGATCTTCTACTAGTTTCTGTTTATGTGTTTTTCCTCTAGATATGTTTTTTTTTTTTTAATTATAGGAGTTTTTTACTTCAAAGCATACACTTTCTTTTTAATTTTTACTTTTTACCTTCTCAAGTCATTAATGTACCTGTGTTACAGTACAGTTGTTTATTGGCACCTGGGTGTTTTCAGTCCTCAGGGTTTAAAAACAGTTAGTAAGAGGCCCTAATCAGGATTCCCTGAGGGTGACCCAGCACATTGCCTACATAGTTATGTAGCTTTGCCATCACTTATCAGTAACTGTGAGTTCAAAACATACAGCATTGGATATGATTTGAATTAATCAGGGTAAGAGTAAAATAAGTTCCCAAATTAGGAACCTGGACAAGATGAATCTTTCTCTAAACTGATGTGTCTGTGCTGGAGGTGCTGACACCTGCTTTGTGTGTCTGATCTCCCACTGCTGTCTTAAAGGATCCAGTCAACAGGGTCACCTCAGTGTAGAGCTCTCACCTGAAAGGCACTGCCTGTGCTGGCTGGACCTCAGTTAGGAATCTCAGGTAGGGCTCCAGCTGTACTCTCAGCTTTTCAAAGATTTTTAGTCAGGCAGCAATTAATTGGTGTTAAGCACAGCCAGCCCTAACTGATCCCTAATTGCTTCCTTGAGTTAATGCCTCACAGATACCCAAATACCTGTATATCCTAGGTTTTTATAGGTGCTGAACAGTCAGTTCCCAGTGAACTCAGCAGGGATGAACAGTGCTTAGGTCCTCTGTAAACTCACCTTCTGTTGTGGGGAACAGTTGTAGGAATAGGGAGAGAAGGGGAATGCAAGGGACTGAACTGTGTGCATCTGAATAAAAAACCTGCAGCCTGAATACATGTGTGTGGAAAAAGAAATAAACAAATAAATAGATCACTGGTGTATCCAAGATGGAGCTTGCCACTTGCCTGTGGAGAAGCAGGAAGCAATACACCAAAACTGCAGGAGACTGATACAAGTGCTGAAAAGCTCATTTGTCTGTGGTCGAGCCGTGGTGGAGGCTGATGGTACTGTTCACTAGCTGAGAGATCCTGCACTGAGTCTAAATATGTAGAAGTGGGTGGCTGGTGTGGCTGTGTGTAACAAGGAAAATCAGACCCCACTACTTAAGGCCTTGAAAGGTCATTAGTTCCAAACAATTTCAAGGGCTTTCCTCAGCTCAGTTTGTCAGAACTTACTTCTACAGATCTTTAGACTAACTGAATTCCTCTGCAAGAGTCTCACCATCTCTGTGTATGTGTTTGCATGTATTCATTTTTCCTTTGCAATAATATAAGTAATAAGCTAGTGCCAAGCAGGTCACTGTTCTAGGAACCAGGAGATCTGTGTCTAGTCCTAGCCTTTGCAGCAGATTGTCCTCTGTAATCATGGGATGAGTTACTCCATTTTTTTTCCCAATCGCCTCCTTGTCTGTAAAAAAATAATAATAATAAAAAATTCATAAAGTTTCATTTTACTTTTAAAACCTTCCTGGCCTATACCAAATCTAGGATATTTGTAGATGACGATGAGGCTGTGGTTTTGATCAACAGCATACAAATAATCAGGTGATTAATTAACAACTTTTCCTTTTTTTGTGCCATGAAGGAGGATTGACAAAGATGTGGCAAAAGAAAGCAAATATTGTTGTCCCTGCAGGCCATTGCAGCTGAAATAACTTGATTTTATTAGAACAGTTTCAAAATGGATGCTTACCTTGTAACTGGTACTCCCACAGTTCTTATAACTTTGGTTTGTAGATCATCCAAAGCTTATTCGTGCTGTAAATGTATTCCATAGGAAGTGATGATATCTACAGTCTCATGGAGAGAGGACAAGTTTCTTTCCAGGTCTGAACTTCTTGAAAATCCCTGACATAAATAAGCAACTGAAGCAAATGCATGGGTCTGGATTTTATATGGATTGTGGAAATTCTGAATATTGTATGAGGTTTATGTAACTAGATGTCTTATATGCAGAGGAACATTTTTATTTAAATTTCTAAAATAATACCACTTACAGGACAGTTGTAGAGGAGGAGCTGTGCAGGAGATGTGATTAACTGCATGACTGGGAGTGGGGCATGAGGCTGTACAAGGTGTGCTAAGGACTGTGGGGAAAAGAGGAAGTGAAAACCCATTCAAGCCTCTCACTCCCCATTCCTGTCTGTAAATTTTGTCCTGGTTTATCAATTTTTCTCTCTGCTTAGCAGCATCTACAGTTGCTCAGATACTAATTTGCCTGTGGTTGCAATGGGAGATGGTTTGCAACTCAAGGTAAAGTAATCAAGTGTGTCTTCCAGAACTTAAATAACATTCAAAGCAGGGAAAGACTTAAAAACCTACAAAGTTTGCTTTTATTTTAAAGGTTATAAAACATGTTTGTAAAATGAGTTCTGAACATACAGCATGTTTCCTGCTGCTTAGTTGCCCAGTAGAAGTAGATTACAAAACTATTTGCTGTAAAGGTTGATAACTATAATTGGGGGAAATGTGTGTTGGACTGGTGAGGATCGTTAAGATAGGCTTGTGCAGATGTGACTGATGATTTACCAAACACTGGCTGCTGTGCCTGAGTCCAGAAAACTCAGTGACGTTTGCTGCCTTGGTTCTGCAGTCTGAATCACACAGGAGCACAGCCTAATGAGAAGCTACTGCCTGGCCTTCCCAGTGTTCAACTGCAAAGCTGGAACATACCAGCAGACACTACGTGTGCATTCAGGGCTTTGCCTCAGCCCAGACCTTTAGAGAGGCACCATTTACTCCAAGAGGAAGAGGAATTAATAAGGCAGAAAGAAGTCCAATAGGAAGAATAATAAGGAAGAAAAGTTGCTTATCCTGGAACTTTGTGTGAAACTAAGACAAATTGGAAGAAGCCCATCAGTTTGATTTCCTTTCTCAGGCAGAATCTGCTGGTGGCTCAACACAATGCTCTGTGCAACATGGTTCTTGCTGCTGAACACAACTTCCACAACCAAGGCATGAAATTTACCTTTTTTCTTCTGTGCTTTGTCAGCAAAGCAGCTGAGAACAGCATTTCCAGTGGCATTGGTTTGGTGACTGTATTACTACCCAAAAGAGACAAATGGTAAAACTGAGGAAAGCATGGGATTTTTTCCACTCAATTTTTCAAAATTCTAAAAGCATCATGAAATCTCTTGGCCAGCCCATAATCCTAGAGCTTTTAGAAACTTTCAGCAAAATGCCCCACCCAGACAGATTCTGCAGGCTGTATTACAAATTTTTCCTGAAAAGGAATGGGGCCTCACTCTTTTCATGTTTGAAACTGCATGCTGGAAGGTTAGCTGGTAATTAGTCTTCCCAGAGAGGACATTGTAAAAACAAATCATGGAGTCATTTGTTGCTGTTCTACCTAAGAACACAGTTACTTAAAAGAGCCTTTTTGCCAAAACCCTGAGAAAGAACTCAGGATGTTCTATGTGATTTTACAACAGAAATTAACCAGCAACCCCATCTTTTAGCATTGCACCAGCCCTGCTATAATACATATGCAGTTCACTACAGGGAAGAAAACAGGCTTGGTATTTTCGTAGGAAAGAGCCACAAGGTGATTCTGAACACTGAGAAACAGTTTCTGCAGTGATTTTTGTCATTGTAGTTTTTATGTCTCTATAATGGAATCTGAAATTAACTTAAAACATTTGTCTCAGAGATTTGATTATGAAGTTGCTACAGATACAAGAGATATGTGCCTCTTTCTGTGTTTTTTTGAAAGGCATTGGGCAGCTGAAGCCTAACATCATTTTCCCACTAGAGTGATCTGAAATAGTGTCATCAGCAAAGTTCACAAAATGGAATATAATGGGATTTGTAGAGTGTCAGATGTTCCCTAAGGAAACTCCTGTAAGAGTCTGTTTTACCAGTGGTATTTCCTGGGCATTTTTCCCCATAAATGTATTTGTCCTTGGGAGGCAAATGCTGCAAGGGGAAGACTGCTGGAGAGGCTGGGCTGCAGGAAAGACAGAGTAGGACTTGCTCTGTGTTTTGCTGCAGTCTCAGTTACGGGAGTAGGTGGTTCTGTGTATATTGGTGTGTTCAGAGACTTGGCCAGTCTAGCAGTCCCCAGGAGCAGTGTACAAATGGCTTCCTGTGGCTTAAGGTGTGCAGTGTGCATTGTGGAGAAACATGGGAGAGATTCTCAAGAGTCTTGATCCAGTTTAGTTTCATGCCTGGACAGAAGGAGTGTGGTGCTCTCAGCAGCCTCCTCCCTTACACCAGACGTGGCAACCCTGGGGCAGTGCGGCACTGTAGCGTGGGAATTTTCCTGGTACTGCTCAGGAGCTCCAGGCTACTCAGGAAAAACAGACTGGTAGCTCTGTCAATGCCCATTTCTTTGGCAACAAGATATTTTTCTCCTTGATTTCACAGCTAGATTGTATTTAAAATAGAGTATGTATACACATGATGCTGGAGCAATAAGGCTGAAGGGTATTTGGTGACTTTTCTGGACTTCTTGGAATAGTTGATTTGAGTAGAGTCTGGCTGCTTAGTCCCCATAGCTGTACGGCCTGGGATAGGACATCTCACCAGCCAGCTCTGAGAGAGAGCCACAATCTTCTCTGGTGAATGAACAAGCTGTGAATTCTGACCTAGTGGTGTCAAATGCCACGAGGCATCCCCTAGTGGGGACTGCTTTAGCCAAAATCCCTAATCAGCAATTTCTTGGTGGGAGGAAAGAGTGCTTTTCCATTCAGCATCCTTCCCAGAAACCTGAGTGTTTGTGATGTTCAAAATCAAAAACTAAAAGGAGGCCTCTCTTGCCAGGTACTGACTGTGCATTGAGATTAGATGTCAAGTGTCAAAGATTGTGGGAGAGGTGTTGGACCAATAGAAAGCAGAAAAAAACGGAAATTTCTCAGGAGAGCCTACTCTGTGTCCCATTTTGTGGTATGGTGAGAGTATGGAGAGAGAGAAAAGCAGTGGACCGTGAGCTGAAGCCCTTTTGCAAGGGCAAGCAGTGGAAACACATTTTCTTTTGGTTTGGCAGCAGGAGCTAGGTGCACACAAACATCTTCCTAATTATGCCGCTATAGGAAATGGGAACTCAGTCAGGCATACACAGATCAGGGAAAACCCCCAAAATTAAGTGAGTTAATATGAGCACCAGCCTCACCATGAGGAACCATAAGGGAGAAGGAGAGGGGCTAAGCAAGGTCGCGAAAAATGATCAAATTCTGTGAGAGCACATATACACAAGTGTATGAAGACTTTGACAAAAGCTAGTGGTGGATTGTTGAGAGGCCAATGCAGTTAAGTTCCTGCTTTGTCACATAGATAAATTGCCAAAGGAAACATTATCCAAACAGTTCCACTTCAAAGGCAAAATGACAAGCTTTGGGGAACTAGCGGTACTTTCAATCTGGCCAATAACCAAGTGTAAAGTGTAAAATATACATGTTTAGGAAGTAGGACACATGCCGTTCAAGACAGGCCTTTCCCATGCTCTCGGACCAGTGCAGCTTCATTTGATGTGCAAATGCATGATGTGTGATCTGTCCTGGCAATGCGCTGCCTGCCAGCAGCACAAACATTTCACAAGCACCCTTTTGGGTCACTCCAGCCTGCTGTATTCACCGCCTCCTTGGCAACCTCTGCAGCTGGAGCTTTTCTTCCAGTCTATTGCTGTTGTGGTTGCACAATCCAGGTTTATGTAGTGTGTCTCATCAAGAGACTCCAGGTAGTTAAAAGTACCTTGAAAGCATCCTGGAACTGCAGGATTTGATGTCAGATGGCTTAAATGACAATACATGGAATGGTTACAATAATGCACTGGGGAACATATCAGTAATGTAGACTCAGCTGATCCTTAAGGCAAATTGTCCCAACAGATGTTCCAGCCTTCCTAGGCATTGGTGACTTCAGAGTATTAGAGCTAATAGCAAAGACCGTCCATGATGTTTTTATAAATTTCACATGAAATCAGGTGAAAAAAGTGTTCCCTGGAGTGCTTCCTGGCACTGCAGGCACAGCCAAAAGTACATGTGCTATGCACAGTACAAGACAGCCTCTGTTATTTGACAAAACTCATCCTATAAACCTATGAGAAGTAACAGTCCAAATGCTCACCATAAAGAAGCAGTGGATTGCAGGTGCAGACTCTCTTCAGTACTGGCTTGAGTGCATCTAAATTTATGGTATCGGAAAAACATAGTTGTGGTCTTTATGGTGCCACTGAGCTCTGGAACACCTGTGCTAGTGGGATGAGGCTGGTTTTTAGTGAGGGTTCAGGATGTAAACTCAGCTGGTAGAACTGTTTCAGAATCAACCATTCTTAGGAACCAGGGGCATGCAGATGTGCTTTTCCTCCCTCTCTAACAGTAAGCTGAGGGCCTTAGGTAGGGACATCATACAACAGCTGTGGTGACTTACCCCAGCTGTAGCGAGAGGCAAGTCAGCCTTGTGCCTCTACTCACTGTCTTTGGGATGGATTCTCAGTCCTGTGTGTATGTGCAGCCTCTAGGCCTAAGGCATAGATAACCAGGCACTTGGTGCTAAGCACTACCCAGGCTAGCAGCTGGGGCTACACAGAAAACTTAACCTGCTCTGCACCACTGAAATGCCTGAACTTGTGCGGTAGCCAGCTGTAATCCTCTATTACTTATGTTAACCTTGAATTCCAGTGTGTCAGTTCCAGTCCTCTGAGAAAAATTAGGAAAGTGCTTATTAAAACCAGCATCCCAGCACTCCACTCTGTGCTGGGTGGAAGAGGGAAGTGGGACCCCAAGCCTTAGTAGTAGCATATTCTAGCCACACTTTAGTAATGTGAGATTATATCACTATTGTCACTGAAGACTAATATATCCTTATAAATGGCCCAACTTCATGCTAAAGTCCCCCTCTTGCTTCAGGAGTTCCTGAGCTTTCTGGCAGAGTCACACACAATTCCTTGATACCTGTGCACTGTCAGTGGACACAGAAGATACAGTGAAGATACAGAAAGAATTATAGACTGTGTGTTTAACGAGGACAAGGGAGGAAGATGCGTTTTATGCAACTGTAGTCTAATGTGCTGAGAGAAATCTGTTTGAATGGGTTGGGAATGCTGATGGCATCTAATAGCCACAGAGGCTTTTCCTGCTTCCTGGTAGACATAGCACTGTGAATATCAGTCATTGTGGTATGAAGCTGTTATGAGAAAAATAACTTCCTGTGTTGATGGACTTAGCATGCAGTAAATGGAGACGTATGGATGCAAATGTAAGGTGGTAAATGTAGCTCTCCAGAGCTCTAGGTGTAACCATGCAGAGTCACAAGTAAAATGTACAGTGTATTGCTTGTCCTTGACTTCCTCTCTAGCTCAACTGGTGCCCTGATTTCAGTGTTATTACAGTTCTCTTTTTTCCAGGATGTAACTGAGAAATAAGAGGGTACTGTGACACACAGTGCCACTGCATATGCAAGGCAAGATTTTTCATCCTGGCCTCTGTGGGGAGAAAAAGAAAGAGCATTCTCGGTAACAGGGCACCAATAAACGTGTGAATGCTATCCAAGCAATATCAATATCCACTGCTTTGTCTGAAGGCCACAGAATTGAAACTTTTTGGCTTTCTTCACATCCTTTTCTAGAAGAAATGCACAATTAATTCCAAACTCTCCCCTTACTACACCTGTACACTTTTATTGATACATTCACTTTGTGATACATGACTGGCTGGAGCTCTACAGAGTACTTATTTACTATGGACTAAACTTTCATAATTTCACTAGAAGACACCACTCCTTGTTTTCAGTGGGTTCCAGAACAACTTTCTTTCCTCTGTTTTGCTTTCAGGAAAGGTGCTTGTACCTGTGTGACTGCTTGGAGTGGTGAGACAGGTTGCAAGTGGGTCAGAGAGATGGGGAATATGGAAAGTGCTGATTGTCCACCCAAAGTCCCAGGACAGAGCTGTCCATGCCACTGGTTAAACAGAAATGATACTCTGCTTAAAATACACCTGATATTCCAGACTTTCAGGAACAGTACTCCTTCCTATGAATGCAATTTCCCTCCTGTTATTGAGTTTTATTCTCTTTTATCCCATCTATTCTAGTCAAGTTACTTTATTGTGATTGCCCATCGAGTGTTGATTAAACCAACACCATTATTTGGTCATGCTGAGGTATGACCATTGCTTGCCATACAATGAAGGAGCTTGGCCGTATTAACTGATGAGTTACTTTACCTAAATATGCACCATTCCAAAAAGGAATGCAGTTCCTGGCAATGAAAGTAACCTGGAATAAAAGCATTGCTTGAGGGAGAGTTGTATAGTACCTGGCCGTATGAATTCAGTCTGTCCTTGTCCCATTTTAGCATTTTGAAATCGAAGATAAGTAGACTATCACTCCATAAAAGATCTGAGTGTTAATTTAATAGTCTCTGTGAAACATCTACTAGAGAAAGAAAAGGCATCATGATTTTTTAAAATGTTATCCAAAAATCAAGCTGTGATGCAGCAGTTTGCAAGGGTGCCCCACTGGTTTTGATGACTTCAGACCTGCCCCAATAGCTAAACTTTATGACCATAAGGGTGAGGATGAACTTTGACTATGACCTAGATCTGCAATTCACAAGTGTTTTCATACAGCTGCAATAATATTCCAGAAAATGTAATTGGCCTTTTACTTCGTTCACTTTTGCAAATGAAAATAAAGCTACTGTGAGAGCAGATCTTTTGCTAAGAAAATATTTTTTTTAATATTTTTATAGCTCTGTCAACAATAAAGGAGTCTCACAGTCTAAAGTCTTTCTCTAAACCTTTTTAATGGAAAAAACTTCATAGAAAATATCCTTTTACTTTTTTAATAACATATAACTATATACATGATTTAAAACTGTAACAAAAAGCTGCAGGGACTGGAAAAATGTTTTGTTGGATCCATGCAGATGGTACATCTAAAAAAGGATTTCACAAATCCATGTACATCAAATGGAGCTGCAGTGACAGGGTTGGAAAAAATGGCAACTCTATATTATTTACCTGAATGTATTGGGAATAAACCACAGACATACAAAATACACAAAAAGAATACAAAAGAGTACATGGTGTAAATGCTGTAAGCACAGGAAGTTTCTTTTTTAAGTAAGTAGGAGAAAAGAAGTAAAATCTCCTTTTTCACATTTTATATTGCAGTTTAAAAGATAACTAATCTCTTACTTTCTGTATTTTGTTTTTCTTCACTCTGACACACACTACAGTAGAAGTAGATGGCATTTGAATTTAACAACTCAGGAATACTTTGATTTATCTCCATGTCTGTGAATGTACTATCAGATCTGAATAACGACATTTATACGTATTGCTTTAAAAACACATGCACAGTTCGACATGAGTTACAAAATATTGAGGGCCGCCACACTACAAAGTGCTGGAGACTCTTGTCCTCATCCAGCAGTGTGGTGAAGGACACATACAACTTCAAATCTAAGAGGAGTTCCTCAGAGAGTAAAGGAAGGTAAGAACATGCAGAAGTTCATTGCTGATCAGGTCTGGAGTTTTCAACAGTTCATAGCATAGACTCTGCAGCTAGGAAAACTTACACCTGAGGCTGTAATTCTGTCAGCCCAGATCATGTAGCTACACTGTGTGGATGGTTTACTGTACTTCTAAAATAGATTTTCTTAATTCTAAGTTAAAACATAAAATGAAACCTCTTTTAAAAAAATGTGCGGAATTGATGAGCTCTGCAGCTGGAAAGAAGAAAGAGATAGTGTTTAGTTTGTCAGTGATAGATTGGAAGAGATTCTGTAGGCAGCAGGTAATAATGTGACAGGCTTTAAACACCTCACTTCTGAAAGAACTTGGTCATATTTTTGTCCTGGGCCAAAAAAACCCCAAACATAATTGAAAACTCAGTACCAGCCAGTGACATCACCTGAGGTGCACAAGCATGGTGAGGATGGCAAGACATTATTTAGTAAAAGCTGTAACAAGTACTTAGTGATTCCCAGTGTGATCACAGGCAGTTTAATAGCAGACAAATAAATGGAGCCTGTGTGTGCATATATTCATTTAAAAAAAGAAAAAAGGTGAAAGCAACAACAGTAACAACAACAACAACAAAAGTAGACAAGCAGTGAAAGCTGAAATACTCTGTGAAGCCTTGGAATCTGTTCCTGTTCTCGTTAACACCCACCCACCCTGTCTGGCCTTGCTCTTTTGGCAGGCAGGTAAATCCATTCAAGTTCATGTAAGTGAAGGAGGACTTTTTGCTTATAGCAAGACATAAAGTAATAATGAAAATGAGCTTTGAAATCCAAATTGCTGTGAGCCATGAAAGCCAAATCTCACTGATAAGTATTTGGCTTTCATTGTCCATGCAGCAGATTGATTCCTTCCCCAGTCTGACCTCTTTATGTGGGCATGCTAATTGGAAAGTTGCCACTATACCAGGTTTGGGGCCATTACCGTTCAGAGTCTTTTATTCTTTAAGAACATCAATGCTACTTGTTTGTGTTGTTCATTGCTAGTTTTTTGGGTAAAATCTGGCTTGTAGAGCCCTGATTGAAATGACAATGTCAGTGCAAGGCAGGTCTGTTTGAGAAGGCAACCTGAAAGCAGTAAGACTTATTTTGTTTATTTAAAGAAGAGATAAATGTGTGTGTGCATGCATTTGCATTTAACAGTTTTATAGCTGGAACCGTTATTCAATGATGCCCAGTAGCAATTTTATCTCGTTATGATTTGTTTTATAAAGATGTAACGATTCTCAGGAGAGTTTTATGAAAACATGCAGAGTTGGTTTGCATTACGTACGCAGTTATGTGCCCAGTATATTTGTTGCAACTTAATTTCTTAAATATATATTGCGTAACACTTTTTATTCCTGAGTGCTGGTCTCCATAAGGAATAGAGAAGGTGGCATCATGTGCTCTTCTGCACAACACGGTCCGTTGTCATTTTAGGAGTTCTTCTGAGGGATCTTTATTGTCACAGTTTTAACTTCAGAATATTCTCTCAATCCACATTCACCCCTAAAAAATAAATTGCAGCGTCAGCTTATACCAGGTATTGTTTATCAAGCAAAAATCTGCAAAGTGATTTCTTGATAAAGTTAAGATATAACCCAAAATGGCAGTTCAGTTTATGTCAAAAGAACAATAGAGGGCTCCAGAATTTGATAAGGAGATACAGAACATTAAACCCAGAAATACTTGCTACGTGTTGATGGAGTTTTTGGGAGTGATGTCCTCTGTCCTTTCTAGACCTTGAAAATGTCCAAACACCAAGACCTACCCCACTGGCCAATGAAATTACTGCTTATATTTGCAATCAAGAAAGGGAAGGTCCACACTGAGTACGATGAAAAATGAACTACTCACAACTGTGGGTAGAGATGAACTTGACTCCTAACCTGCTGATCTTTTTTTCTCCCTAACAAAATATCCAGCAGTAGAAATCACCATTTGGAAATAATGTTGAAGAGGGTTCAGCTTGCTCAGATTCCCTTTTACGATTCTCTGTAGAATTCCTTGTTTTGTTCTGGCACAGGATCTTACATAAGATCCTCCATACTGCCAGAAACCAGGGACTTACTAGGTCCCAGTCATCTGATACATGGCTCTGAGGGGTACCTGTTCTGCTTTGGATAGATTATGCTTAAAAAGTGGGTGGTTTTGAATGCTGGTAACATTTTATTTAGTCAGCTGCAGCCTGGCTCATCTCTTTGGCCACTATGCTGATGTTTAGGGTGGATGTTGCATGGCTTCTTGGGACTTAACCCTTGTGTTCTCTGAAGTATAGGTATTTCCATTTTCCTGTGCCTATTTTGAGAAATGGAGAAGTCTCTTTATGTTGTTAGTTAAGTTATAATATGTCTTCTAGGTGCTGTGTATGTAAAGCAAACACTGTCCCCACCTCAAAACAGGTACAGTCCAAGTCTGGAAGTAGAGTATCTTTTCCGTATTAACTCAATGAGGATTCTTTTGCAGGAGCTCTTCCAGACATTTGTTTCTTGGTTGAATTTTTATCCCCACCCCTAAAACACACACAGTATTGTTCTATTACTTATATTAAAATTTAGAACATGCTGGCATGGATATGATGTTAGCACGTTTACTATTTGACACTGCTTCCCCTCTGGATTCTCCTGTGCAGGACTTAATGCCAAGTGAACCATAAAGAATATTTCAGAGGAATTCCTCAGAACCTCCTTCTAATAAGAGTTTCAGAATGGAGTGAGAGGCCACTGTTCAAGGCAATTAAACCCCTCTGCAGACCCCCAGTGTTTCATAATCGATTTTGTATTTATTTCTACACTGTGGATTTTACACAAAATATAACATTGGATTGAAACTGCTGTAACATTCCTTGGAAAGTTAATTCATTTGAGCAGAAATACCAGTATTTACCAGCCCATGTCACTTCATCTGCAGTTTTGAAAGCTGATATGCCTGTTGACTTGGTAAGCCTTGTATGTGATAGAGTGGTTAGCAGTTAAGGGATACCTCAGACTGATGATTCAGTAGGCATTTTTAAGATTTACCAGAGTCTAAGTACGTGCAAGCAAATATTAGTGAAGACTTTTTTACATGTGAAAGATTCCCATTGATCTGGACCTCCCATCCCCAACTTTCACTAGAAAGTGGTGGATTTATCTCCAAAGAATGACCAAAAACTTCAGCTATTTATCAGAAGCATTCCCTTAGGGCTCAGTGGAAGCTGTCACCAGGAGCTGCCTGGAGCCCAGTAGCTAATGCTAGTGTCTGTGTGGAAGTTTCTGGATTCAGCAGGGCTGCTGTGTAGCTCCAGACACCCGTTGGACACAGTTTTGCAAGTCAGTAGATAACCCAGCTGACAGCAGCCAGTGACTTTATGTATGTTCCAAATGCCACTTGATTTCTCACCTTGGTCTGCCAAACAAAATTAGAGACATTTACTGTCTTTTTCTTCAGCTCACGGCTTCAGGGCTTTACACATTTGATTTCTGGTCAATAGTTTGGAAATGGACAATTGTGATGAATTCTAAGGCAAGTATTTTTCAAAAGTTAAAAAGCTGCACTTGCTGAATAATGGGTTATGCCACACATCCAGAGCAGAAGAGTCAGCATGTATTCAGTCAAAGGGCTTGATTGTCCCCACAGCCTAATACAGGGAGCAAAGCCATCCTATTCTATGGCCACTCCGGGTCTTCTTGGATTGCAGTTTGGTATCAGAGTGAGAACAAAAGTTGTGTCTGTGAAAAGGAAGGAGCCTGTGGGTCAAATCCGCATGGTGCTGCATTTGAGGTGTGAGGGAAGGGAAACAAAGTGCTTTTCTAAAAGAAATATTACATACTCTCTCCCCTCCCTCAGTCCAAGAGAAAAAAAGATAAGGAAAAGAATTGCAACTCCAAGCCATTCTCCTGCTTGCACTTGTTTTTTTGGAATGCAGGTGTGCACTCCACCGCTGTATCTCGGAACTATCCAGACAATAATAATTCCTATGACATTAAAGGAGAGTTCTGAAGTAGAATGGCACTTCCTTCCCTCGAAGACATTTGGACAGAGGCGAGAATTTTGAGGAACTCTAATATCAAATGGCCACATGTGGCTATCTGGGATGAATCACCCAATTTTTAGTTACAGGAGGTAAATTTTACATCTCCCAGGTAGTGATAAGAAGCTTCAAGGAAACATGAATGAAAAAAACCCCTAACCCGTGTCTTTTAGACCTCTTCAAGAATACAAGAATATTGAGAGTAGTCTTAATGCAAACACAAATCACCTGTATTGTGTACATGAGTTCTGGCTCTCTACCGGGATGCACATACCCTGCTACATTTTGTGGGAGTGTAAAATAACAGATCTCAACGTTGTGTTGATTTTTTGCCCATGTGTGATGAAAACCTGTGAATTTAAATGCAGGACCAAAACAAGTCCCAGGTAATGCAGTGCTGGCACAGGCAGCACAGTAGCTCAGTTATGATCTGGCTGTAACACCGTGTCACCTTAGCAATGACACACTTATGTATAGACACTTTTAATTTTTTTTTCTTTAACTGCCCAACTCAACATTATTTATGCTGTAAAATGTATTCCTTGAAAACAAGAATCTAGGAAACTGGCATTTTAATAAAAAGTATGCAGATATTAATGCAGGGTGGACGAGGTGAATTAGAAGGTGATATCTGATCAAAGAGGTTCTGAAAGGAGTAGAGTAATTACTCATAGGTAGGTGTTCAGGCATCTTTGTGAGATGGAGATTATTGCCATTCCAAACATTTATTGTTTATGATGAATACTCTCAAAACTGTAGTGGGAATCAAGTGTGCAATTATCATAGATTTTTCCATGAGAGCTGGGGTGCTGCCTGGGTTTCCCCCCTTTCAAGAACTCTGCAACGTCGATATGTGGATATTTTGCTTGCACAGTTTAACCTCCCTGGAGTCAGTGGGGTCACCCCTGGGTGTCAAGTTACTCATATGCTCTATCGAGCTTAGTAGTTTTAGAATATTTTCACAATGATAAGAGTTAGATGACCTGACACATTTATGCCAGTGTGAGATCACCTCATAACTCATGAATGTGAATAGTATGAATGTGTTATTCAAAGTACTCCCTAACGAGGGAAAATACTTCGGACTACATAGAGCTTATTTTATAGATCAAGTTGTATACTTCAACATATTTAAAGTTTTAAAGAGTTTGACTTTAGTTTTACTGCTGAGTTTGCCATTAGCCATAAGCTATTTTGAAAGCTTAGGGGAGACATATCTGGTACACATGCCTCCTGCACAGAAATTAATTGACTCTTTGGTATGTAACCAGTCTGGGGCTGATGCAATTGCTAAATGTCCTTGTGATTGTAATGAGAATGAGAAACTGGACAGACTTTAAATTAGGTACATGGGACAGTATTTGACCATGGAGCTCGATTTCAAAATATTTGGCACTTAGTGCTAAATGGAATAAGAAAGACAGAAAGCTTTATAGAGGAAAGTGATTTTTTTTTCAAAGGAATGTAAACACATTTGTTTCCTTCTCTAGGCCTGATTTCATGTAACATTATTTAAAAATCTGCAAGCTGGTAACTTTTCTATAAAACTGAAATGCACCTGTATTTATAAATATAGTGAAAACTGAAGAAAGGAAAGGAAAAACTAGCAAGAGAATTTTTGGCAAAACAACTCTGAAACAAGTACACCAAACCAGTCAACAAGCTCTCAGTAGCAGCAAAGAGAGAGTCTTTCTGAACAATGATGGTTAATATGGCTAAAAAAACTTCCAGAAAACACAGGTTACAAGTTCAGAAAAATACTCAGAAATTTTCAGTTCCTTTCAGGATAAGAAGAGAATTCCACTAAGTTAGTTTGCAATGTTAAAAAAAAAAAAAGGTCTGACCATGCAAATCAATTGCATATAAAACTGGCAGTGATTAAAGGTCACCTTATATTATGCCCTGATTCTCAGGTTGGAATATTTCTGGATCTTAATTTGCATGGAAGGACTCACTATTGTTTATTAAGTTGTAGAGTTGAAAACCATTATAAAAACAGCAGTGTAATACTTACATCTCTCTCCCATTGCCAGACATTTTGAATCCTCCAAAAGGACTTTGGGCATTTAAGGCATTGTAGCAATTTATCCTGTAACGGGAAGAGGCATTAAGTCCAGCTGCACTGCCAGAGAGACCTTTAGATAACTCAGAGAGAGGCTGAACCTTGTGGAGCTAAGGACACTCTATACCTCTTAGTAATAACAAACTTGTTTCATGTTGAAAAGAAATGAAGGATTTATGCTACAAAAACAACATTCTGCTTCTTACTCCTAAGGAGAATTGGATTTGACCTGTGAAGGCCGAAGGAGAGCACCATACCCTTGGACACAGCTCCAGTAATGAACTGTTAATCTGCTGCCAAACCTCAGTGCCAGTTTATAACAAAGAGCTGTTAGATTTGAATTTTCCCTTTTTCTCCCTAATTTCTTGCAGATCTTTAGTTTACTTAGGTTTGACATACTAAATTGCAAGCTACTAAACTCTAGTTATCATTACCTATTCCTAAAGACTGGAGACGAGGTGTCCCCTCAGTCCCTAATGTTGTTGGAAGTATACAGTCCTTTGTGCCGTTAGCAGACACCTCCCAGGATTCCTGTGCTCCCCAGAAAGGATCGTTTATCCTGTTTGTTTTCAGCAAAGCCACTCAGCAGTGGCTGCCGTGCTCCTGGGAAGCAAGGTGCTTTCCAGCTCCAGCAGCATTCCCCAGCAGTGAGCAGCCACAGCAGCTCCCCACTGCTGTTCCATGGCTTGGCTAGTGATCCACCACTAGGAAAGGCTGCATAAATATTCTTAACAAAGGGTGCAAAACTGAAGTGAAATGATGGTAGTGAGTCAAACTCTTTATCTTCATGAGTGGGAGTGGGATAACTTTTGCTTACCAGACTGTCCCAGCCTGCATTGCTGAAGAGACTGTTAGGGCCTTGTTTATGTCGTTTGTAAATACAGCAGCTACCAGGCCAAAATCAGAATTGTTGGCTCTCTCTATAACTTCATCCATGGTTTTAAATCTCAGTATTTCTTGAACGGGCCCAAAAATCTGCAACAAAGATTAATAATTAATAAACCAGCCCCCTCAGAGGCATTTTATTCATGTTTTATTCTGCTTTTTAAATTAGCTTCTCTCTCCTAATTATACTCTTTAAAATTTCCCACAGCAAAATTTAGTGATAAATAGTGATAATATCTGTCTGTAAAACTGCATGATTCCCAAAGCAGTTCTCAGTGGAACTCGTCCATTCTACCTCTGTCTCCTCTTTGATGTCTGAGACCTTAAAGTCGATGAGCTTCGTTACCCAACTGATGTCACTTACTGTGTGCATAAGGAGTTCGGAAAAGATGTAATTTTTTTAATATAGTGGTAATTTTCACTCTGAAGCTTTTGTCTTAGGAATCAAACAAAAGAAAAAAAAGTAATATTAAGGACATTCTAATAGGATCTTGCCCACATGTGTGAATACCTCCTCCTTGGCAATCCGCATGTCATCTGTTACATTGGAAAATACCGTCGGTTCAATGAAGAATCCCTTTCTTCCCAGCCCTTTTCCCCCACATTCAAGTTTTGCTCCTTCAGTAATGCCACTTTGAATCAGTTCCAAGATCTTGTTGTATTGTTTTTTATCAATCTGAAAGAGAGAAGAAGCTGTTTGATGTGCAGACCATGTACTTGACAATATAGTCCAAATGGGTGTTTTTAGGCAAGTCATGTTCCAGTGAGTTGGTTCCTGCTTCCGTTCCCTACTCTTTGAGCTACAGGTGCCAAAGATCTACAAGCAGGTGCTGACTGTAACCTCAGGCTCAGACTTCTTAAGGATGTGTCACCTTATGGTTGTGGTTTAACCCGCACACTTGCTAAACAATCTAGTTTATAAGCACAAAAAAAGCAGATCATTAATTTTTGCCCCTGGTTAACTTCCTGAAAATGTTATAAGCCCAGCTGGTTATTAGTGGCAGGAACATTTTCTAAAGACTTATTTCTGATTATGTCCATTTTTTGCCTAGAATTCCTGGATCTCCAAGCATAGTTATGGTTGTAGACAGTTCTTGAAAGTAAGTGCTCACAGAGACTTTTGAGAGCTTCTCACAGTTTACAGCTGTATTTTGCAGGCTGAAGAGCTGATTCTTGTGCTTAAAACTGCGAGGCAAACATTGATATTTAAATTGAGATTTTTTTTTATTAAACAAGAAACACATCAGAGCTGCACAAATCATTTACTCGTTTAGAATTTTAATCTTATAAGCACGTATCGTGTCAGCTACCCTGGACCTTGAGGGAGTGTGCACTGAGTGACCCCTGCCTTAGTGGACTTTAAACACCTCTAGGCACCTCCTGGGCTGTAGAGCCAAAGCCCTACTCCTTTACCTGTGGACCTTGTTCTGTAGTTGGGTCAAAAGGACTCCCCACAACTCTCCTCTTGGCACGTTCTACGCTTCTTCTAACAAACTCTTCATAGATTGATTCTTCCACATAAATCCGTGAGCCTGCAGTGCAGCATTGACCTTGATTGAAGAAGACCCCTTGGTGAGCTTGTTCCACAGCGTAGTCCACTGAAAAACCAAAACAGCACCCGTTGCACTGCAACACCGTAGGCAAATCTGCGTTTGCACTAGTGTTGTGTGTATTACACATTCATGAAACTTCAGAAGCAGGAATTAGTTAAATAAAACTAAATCAAAACAACCTATAGTTGTGTCAGGTCATGAATGAGGATGATTCCCTTAAGACAGTGCTTTAGCAGTCAGTAGGAGTAAGGTATGCAAGAACAACTTCAGCAGTGTCTTATATCCAGCAACATGTCATTCACCGCGTAAAACTCTTACGGGAACCTCAGAAGCAGGATGTGTCCCACATAAAGACATCTGACTGGGTCACTATAGGAGGGGAAAATTTGTCAGTGAGCCCAAGCTGGCACTGGGTTTAATACTTCTTGTGTGAGAACTACAGCAGACCAAATACTTGGGAGAATTTGACTTTGATAGTGGCAAGACCTGTCCTTCCCCAAAAGCCAGATTCTTTTCCTGCAACACAGAAACTTCCTCTTGGCCCATGCAGATGACTGGGTATGGCTTTAAAATTATAGGTCTGTTATAGACCTATAATATAAACGCTTGATTTCTACACTAACTTCCTTGGAGGTACAACTAACACATTCTGTCCAAGCAGGAGAGAGGATCTAGTCATATTTAGACATTCAAGGCCGCATTCTTACATTGGATGTAATAACTGACTAGACAAGAATAATGAATTCATCCCTAAACAGTGATGCCCTACAGCACTGTAATACCTCTGTTACCAGCTGTAGCACTTTGGAACATTGCTTAAAGTATAATCTTTTATGGACCAAACAAAGCAACAGTGCTTTACTTTCAGCGCATTCTAGACAACTCTAACAGAAATTTATTTTTCTGCCCTCAGTGTGGTCTTCAGAAAAATTATATGGGGTGTTCCCTGGACCACATTCAAATTTTCCCCGGCAGCTCCATGGAGATTGAAAGCACTGGTGGATAGCTGTGATTAACTAACATTTCTTCCTCTATTGTTAGCAGTTTTTCACCATGAGGGGCTCTAACCATTCTTCTCTGGTTTTTGGTGCACTAAACCTTCAACAGCTTTATCATGCTTTCTGCTAACTTTTGGCACACAGTGTTCCTCAAGCAGAACAAACAGCCCTTTGGAACGGTGAGCCAATTGCTGTTTTTAAATAATCAGAGCTTTGAAGTCTAAGTCTTAGGCCAAGTGCTGGAGGGTGTAATTGTGGGAAGACCAGAGAGCAGTTGTCCTTCCCCCATGGAAGGTCATAATACAGACCTGCCCCTGACAGGTGTCACTCTACTAGAAGTGTTTAGGTGATCAAGTCAGAGTTAGTAGGTGAGGGACATTTGAGGTGTGGTGATATGTGGTGGGAGGTGCAGATGAGTAACTGGGGTAGAAAGCTGAAATATCTGTGTCTGGCTCCAGCTGACAAGAGCTTTTTTAGCTTACCAGGATGACTGTGGCTGAAATTTCAATCCTCGACTCAGTAAAACATTTCTACGTAGATAAGCTGCTGGAAGTTGTCAAGCTTTCCCTAGTTTTTCAAATATTGGTAAGTTTTGAAAATGGATACAGGATTGTAATCATCTCTTGTAATTAATGCTATTCAAAATCATTCTATTCACTTCCCCCTTTTAAACTAGAAGACCAAATCCTTACGTGTCTCTTTACTGGGGTTGCAAAGTTTTCAGAAAAGGCATTGAGTACAGTGTGCCTGCAAACAGCCTGAAACAAGAGCTCAGAGCAAGGTGTGAACCCTCTCATTCATCTTAACGGGGTGTTAACTTCAAAACCTCCTGCTGACAATTTAGATATCAACATTTTAACTATTTCATTGCTGATCATTTAAGCAGAAACTTGCAGCTTGTGTTTATATCCTGTCCTAAACAGCTGTCCTGTACCTTCTCAGGTGCCAAAAATCTCAGCTGCACAACAGCATACATCTGCCAAAATTTTCAGCTCCCTGCTGACAGTGGCAGTGAAGATATTTCAATACACAATTCTTTAGTTGTGAAAATTTTAAAAATGGAATGATTTCCCTTTATAGCTACTTAACAAAGGAATACTGCACTGACTAGATTAGCAAGTCAAGTGTACATAAAAACCCTCCCTTTTTATAATTGCTGTGAAACAAAAAAATCACAGAATTTCCAGATTTAAAGCACTAAATCACCTTGCTGCAGAACATAGGATGGCAAATGTATGTGGGACTATGACTGTGAAAAACACTATGTCTATATGCTTGGTTATAACCTTTTCTCTGCTTTCTTGTTGCCTATGAATCTGTGGGTTCAAAAGTTGTATTTTTATAAAAGATATTACACCTTAGTTTGCTTCTGTAAGATTGAAAAGTGCCATTAGATACAGCTGTATTGCTTCACTTCACTTTGTATGCAAGATGTGCCCTAAAATTAGTTAAAAAAAAAAAGAAAAAAGACATCATGCAAACATGTTTTTAAGAAAAATATAGAAGTGCTGACTTACAATCAGCATCTGCGAAAATAATGTTTGGGCTTTTCCCACCCAGCTCCAGTGTGACTCTCTTCAAATTACTCCTTCCAGCTGCTTCTTGGATCAGCTTCCCAACCTGAAAGGAAATGGAGACACATTTTACAGGGAATGTAGTCATACAGTTCATTTTAACAGCCAATGTTGGCTATCAGTAGAGCAGAGCTTTAAATAATCCAGCAGGTTCTTCGTTCCAAACATATTCTCATCAGTAGCAGACAGCTTTTCATTTTTTTCCCCCTGGAAATTGAGAGGGGATAAGGCACAGCACAAAGTTTGTGTACCATTCACCCAGGTGTAGCTATGCTAAAATGGCTTGGGGCTTTCTTTTAGGGCATTTTAGGAGGGCTGAATAAGAAATTTGAAAGGGATGTAACTAGAATTACTTCCATCCAAACCACTGACATGTTCACAAGGCTTAATACATCAAATTCTGATGAAATCATCCTCCTCCTCTGCAGGATTAACAGAACAGAGCGGAATACCAAGTAGGGCAAGAAGTTACAAAAGCACCATCCC
>WEIT01024011.1:5139-30815 GCA_013389985.1 Dryoscopus gambensis | reverse complement strand
AATAATTCTCTTTGGGAATGTATGGATGTACATTTTAATTTAGCTCTCAGTTTAGAAAGCTTTGGCTACACTGGATCATTAAGACAAGCAGATGGCAAGTACTGTAAGTATGGCAGCTGTTTCTTTTCAGTGACTTCTGGATTTCTGACCTAGAAAATCAGGCAGTTTAAATGCTATTCTAACAAGCTGGACATACCAAAAAGGAGCAAACTACAGAATATTTAAAGGGGAAGAATGAGGAACCCAGACCTTTCACAGGTGTGATCTTATGTACATACCTTAAGAGAATGCTGATTAAATGTAGTGATGAATAAAAAAGGATGTATCAGTGTAGGAGGAAGGGTTGAGAAGTCGTTGACTGAGGTGAATGAACAGTCAGTGATACAGTGACTGCAGTGACTGTATGTACTTACATAGTCATGCTCACATGTCCTGGCAAGAGTATGAGTGGTAAGTGGTTGAAGAGAAGAACATGAAGATTCCAGATGGTTGCAAAGTATTTGTGTCTCACCATGATCATATAATTATGAAAAAAGCAGAGATGATCCAAATTATGTAGTAAAAGTACAGTTATAGGCTCAATTAGCCTGATCAGCCTTTACCTGGATTAAAATAAATTACATCAGTCTACATTCTGTGAATATTTTCTTGTGATTGTTTTTGTGAAGACACTTACTCTGCTGTTTTGGTTTTTTTTTATTATTTTCCCCACTCTCAGAGGTTGCCTCCATTTGAAACATTTTCTCAGGGACCTACACTTCAGTTTACTCTTCGTTGGACAGGAGACACAAATGATAAGTCTACAGCTCCTATAGCTAAACCTCTTGCAACACGAAATTCTGAAAGCCTCCCTCAAGAAAACAAGCCCAATTCTGTTAAGCCTACTCAGACTATAGGTAAGCAAAGTTTTGTTTTGCTGCTGAGCAATCATCTGCTTAGCCCTTGTGTGCTTAGGGCTCATTGGTGCAGCTGCTTCAGGTAATTCTCACCAGGAAAAAGCAAAACTGATTGGGCTTTGTTGTATGCTGTATTTTGTAAATTTTTTAAGGTTAAAAGCTGAACATCAGGACAATATTGAAGTGATTATATGCAATGCTGGTAAATCCTGCTGTGAAATACATAGGGGAAAATCCATCAGCTGGATTTCTGGGATTGTCTGGTTTGCCCTACTCACTCCAGTTACTGTTCAGTAAGTTTCTGGATTTATAGGTGCCCTGGTTTCAGGTGGAGTAGAGTTAATTTTCTTCTNGTTTCTCACACCACCCCACCATCAGGGAGGCTGGGAGGAGATACATCTGGGAGGAGATACAGCTGGGACACCTGACCCAACTGGCCAGAGGGATATTCCAGACCGTACGGCTTCATGCTCAGTATAGAAACTAGAAGGAAAGTTGGCCTCGCTGCCATTTTTATTTTGTCTCACTCCCAGTTGTTTGTGACTTTGGATTAGAACCTGGTGTTGGCAGGTAAAGCTCAGGGACATCTGGAAAACTTAAGTTGTACAGAGAGCAAAGGCTGCACCTGTTGTTTCAACACCTATGAACACATCTAGAGTGTGGATTGGCAGCCAGTTCACTTCAGAGTAATGAGCATTTCCAAGCTTGTAACTAGATTGGGTCTCTGAGATTAAAGAATCTTCCAGTCCCTGTTGTAGAAGTGATTATCTGGAGTGCAGTGGTTCTGTGTGCAGTGAGGCACTGCTAATGAAGAGTTGATAGTGCTTTGGAGAACTTGCCCAAAATGGCATTTCAGTCTGAGTTTGGTGAAGTTTTGGAGCTGGAGTAGTGACAGCAAGGAAATCACTACTATGAAGAAAGCACTGCTTTTCCAAATGTGGTTTTTATGCAATTTTGTTGCTGTAAATGTTGAGAAATGTAATGGTGAGACTTCCTAAGGGTGGTGATTCTTTGTGCTGCTTTTAGAGCTTTAGTGTGATAAAAAAGTGAGAGCAAGAAGAATTTCACCCTACCTGTGCAGAAGCCAATGTGTAGAATGATCCCTAACATCCTCAGCCAACCTACAGGCATCTTTCTTTTTGGAAAGAGTACAAGAATATTTAAAACTAAGACTTGATTTCTGTTTCCTGAACAGAGTATTTTACCTGAGCTAGGGATTGCAGACACTTGGGTTTCTTGCATTAGGGTGAATGGCTGACAATGCACACAAACATGAAGTAATTCCAACAGAACCTGGAAGGTCCTCGAACTTTCGCTGTAAAAATTGTTATGCTTTCTCTTTACATCCTTGTACCAGGCTTCCTTGTGGTTTTGAGTTTCTTGGAGACCTGTATTGCCATTTGTTAGGCAGGTTTTATGCTCAGACTTGCAGAAGAAATGAGAGTTGAGTTGACTAACTCTAGAAGGCGTGTGGTGGTTTACTGTAATAAATGTAGAGACAGTAGGAACACGGCAAGACTGCATTGCTAGTGTAATCTGGAACCCACTTTTTCTTCCATCAGAAAAGCTAAATGTTCCAGTAAATTGATAGTTACAGCCAGAGCAACCTTCCCCAATAGTACAGCTAACTCTTGTACACAAACATATTGTAGTGTAAAGTGCAGCATTGTAGGGTATTTATTATAGTTCTGCTGTTTGCAATGTCTGAATACCACAAGAGTGAAAACAGTAGGAAACTTCTGTCAGAGATTGAATGATAAAGATCCAGTACTTCTTTCCCAATGGTACATAAATTTGCTGTTGTCATTTTACTTTGGCATATTTCCCAAGGCAGATCAGTGGAATAAAGGCATCAAAGACTTTCTAAATATGGCAGCTTAAACTTTGCTGTAATTACAAAGTTCTGAAAGTAACTGAGCCAGGGAATTGGGATTTCTCTGATGTGGTGCAGGCTAAAGTGTCAGACCTCCTCTCTTTTTCATACAGAAAGAAGATAAAATTTCCATTCTTCTCCAAAATACTAAATACAAAATAAGTGCATCTTCTAAAAATAAGGTTTTCCCATCTTTTTCACCATTCAGAAGCAAGTAGGGTCATTATTTGGTTTCTCTTGAGGGCAGATTTATAAACCTGCTTTGTTATGTGGGGTTTCTCATTAATTGTATGAAATCAAATACTATTATATAGATTAAAGTGTATGGAAGAGACTCAGAAGCAACTGAGCAGTGCCTTTACACGTACAAATAGTTAGTGTTCAAGGGTTAAAGTTTCAGTTAAGTATTTTGTGTATTTACTTACAGTTCTGCTGTCTTCTTAAGAGACTGGTGGAACTTCTGAAATTGAATTTAAGTGATGTGTTTGAATGCAGCAGTCTGAAAGCAGGGATGGTTTTTATTTCCCAGCCACACCTGCTTTTAACAATACATAAAGAATTCTCTGCTTAAATGGAGTAAGAAAAAGGTTGCTTTTTTACCTGACCATTTTTAGGTTCTCTGAAGGATTCTCCAACACTGGAGATAATCTTGTGTTAGAAGTGGGTTTGCCTGTAGGTTTGTGAAGGAAGCTGAGCATCCAGACTTCCTTGCTGCTGGTAGGAGCTACTTATGTCAAAGGACATTTCAGTAGCCTGTTTCCTCCAGCAGCAGCGCCCTTCTCAGAACTTCCACACTTGGGTAAGAAACAATGTCTGTCTGTTCCTCTGCACCAAAGAAATGTGGGTCTACGTGTGGTGTTTTTCAGCTGTGAAAGAATCCTTGCCGACAGACCTTCAAACAAGAAAAGAGAGAGATGTTTTAAATGAACCTCGACAGAAGTTGCGAATATTTTACCAGGTATTGAAAATAATCATTAGAGGTAAAAACTAGAATCTAAATGTTGTGTGGAATTAAAATGTTTGCTTGGGAGCTGGGTGGAAATTTCCGTTTGCCCTTTCAGTGGATGCCTTAAAGAGTCTCAGATTCACAGACTGAAAGCCATTCCACAGATTACCCTTTCCAGAAGTATTTTAGAAAACAAATCTTCCTGGGGGCACATCTGATGTTCTGAAGGACAAAGGACATTCCTTGTTAGACATCTGGAGGGGGACAGGTGGGTCTCCTATGGGAAAAAAAATCCTTGAAATACCAGTGTTTCAGTCCACTGAGCTGATGTAGTGTTCCCAAGATCTTAATGTTGCTGTCAAGGTCTCCTGTAATGATGTCCAACTTGGTTTTGAGGGTTGGAAGTTGATGAATGAAACTCATTTGGTGCTAATTGTGCTCTGCCTGTTCCTTTGTTTGCATCAGTTTCTTTACAACAACAACACGAGGCAGCAGACCGAGGCTCGGGACGACTTGCACTGCCCCTGGTGCACACTGAACTGTCGGAAACTCTATAGTTTACTCAAACATCTTAAACTCTGCCACAGCAGATTTATCTTTAATTATGTTGTAAGTAACCTTTTTGTAGTTCAGCCCTATGAAGCACTGTACAGTCTGTCACAGATGCTACAAATGCAGGGATTCTGTTGCCAGCTTAGTAAGTTGTAGGACTGTACAGGTTAGAAGCTGCTTTCTGTGAATGTTTTTGTATTACATGGAGGGGAAATATTGTGGGTTTGATTTTCTTTTTTTTTTAAATACATACATATTAAATAATGCTGACCACTGGAGGCTGAATTCTGACTGTAGCTACTGCTTTTGCATCAATATGCTCTTTGATATAGAAAGCAATGTAATTATATTAGGTTGGAAGTCTTATATTAGTGGGAGTCTTAAAGCTCTAGGAAATTCAGAAATGTTCTTGCTAGCAATCTTTTGCTGATATTTTCCTTAATTTTATGATTAGTTCTGAGAGGTTTTATACAAAACAGTAAAATACTACATAGAAGCTTTAGTATAATTTGCTTCTAGAGGTTAAAAATTATTTGTGTGTTGTGAAGGGAAACTTGGAGCTATATCAGGTTATTGATAGATGATATTTAAGATATTCAGAATTTAAAGGTTACTTGTTTAAACCTCTTGATGCATTGTCATTACTGTCTGCTGAGTATTTGCAATTGTGCTTCAGTATCATCCAAAAGGTGCTCGGATAGACGTGTCCATCAATGAGTGCTACGATGGCTCCTACGCAGGAAACCCCCAGGACATCCATCGCCAGCCCGGCTTCGCCTTCAGCCGCAACGGGCCCGTCAAAAGAACTCCGATCACACACATCCTGGTTTGCAGGTGGGGAGCTGGGAAACAAGCTCTGTGTGGGGATCACAGAATCAGCTAGGCTGGGAAACACCTTGGAGATCATCAAGTCCAACCTATGACCTAACAGCACCTTATCAACAAATCCATGGCACTGAGTGCCACATCCAGTCTTTTTTAAACGCCTCCGGGGACAGTGACTCCACCACTTCCCTGGGCAGCCTATTCCAATGCCCAACCACTCTTTCTGCAAAGAATTTTTCGGCCTATAAACCAGATTTGTGAAACCTGGGGATTTGTGAATCTGCAGGTGCATATACACAGTGCTAAATTTCACTGTTATGACTAAATAAAATGTAACTGAAGGATGATAACGTCACCCATGATTTTTCTACGTCTTTCCAGCTGAGATAGCTATTCATGATGCCTTCTCCAGCTACCTAGAAACAGAGACTAGACAAGAGTAAGGGCATAAAGGTAGGTGTTTATTTGAAAGGCCTTCAAAGGTACACCCTGGGGAGCCAGAGGCTACTTCCAAAATGGACCCCAACATGGACATCAGGTCACAAGTTCTTTACACGTTTATAGGTTTGGTCCATTTGCATATCAGCATAAATTCATCAATTAAAATTTTAGCTTTCTTCAATTTCTCTGCCTCTCTAGAGGCCCTAGCTTACACCTTTGGGCCTAGGACAGTCTGAGTGTCCTTAGATAGCAAGCTCAGAGAAGCTTTGTTGTGTCTGTCTGGCCTAAGAGAGCAGCTCACAAGCTACGAGAAACTTCAGAGTTACACACTAGGCGATACAAAATTTGAAAAGTATAAAAGTTAAAATCTAAGGCATCATTCATAACAATGTAGCTCTCTTTAACTGCCATACCCTAAATCTCTACTTCCCCAAAAGGTGAAGTTGGAGGGTTGGGTGAGGAGCTGTTGGGTTTTCAATGGGGATTATTTAATTGCTGGAGATTTCCCCCCTCCCAACATTTTTGCAAGCTAGAGCTTAAAATAATTTGTATTAATCACTGACAGTTGTCGGTATTTGCATCTCTGGTGCGCTGGTGACAGCAGTAACTTCTCCCTCGCCAGGCCGAAGCGCACGAAAGCGAGCATGTCCGAGTTCCTGGAGTCTGAGGACGGAGAGGTGGAGCAGCAGCGGACGTACAGCAGCGGCCACAACCGGCTCTACTTCCACAGCGACACCTGCCTGCCCCTCCGGCCCCAGGAGATGGAGGTGGACAGCGAGGATGAGAAGGACCCGGAATGGCTTCGGGAGAAGACCATTACTGTAATTATTCCATTTGTACTAAGTTATTTTAAGTGGATTGTGGTTTTTAAAAGATGACCTGCCCTTGTTTTAGGGAGCAATCGGGCATATGTTGTGAAATTTCTGCATTTTAAGAGCAGAAAATTTTGCTGAAATGGAATCAGAGTTTGTTTTTTTAAGTATGCCTTCAGTTTGCAAAGTTAGTTCAGTCCCCTTGTGTTCGAACAAGTTTACATTGTTTGTGGCTGCTTTTCTCCTTTAAAGAGGAGATGCTGGAATCAGGGGCACACAGTTTGGGCTGTATATAATCAGGATATAATTTATCATCAGAAGTCTCTACACAAAAAGACTTTTTTTAAACTTTTTTGACTGCAGAGCCTGAATTTTCTATATACATTTTTGCGTATAAGTTGAATTTTGGGTATGCTCTCACTACTTGTGAGCAGACATGCAGTTCTGATGGGTGTGTTTGTTTCTTTTCCTATCCTTCCTCCCAATCTCCAGCAAATTGAAGAATTTTCTGATGTTAACGAAGGAGAAAAAGAAGTGATGAAATTATGGAATCTTCATGTTATGAAGCACGGGTATGTTACTCTGCTTAGTTTTGATACAAATAAATTCTAGGATACATTTGGTCGATCATTTTGCATTGCAATTCACTAAATACTTAAAATTTCTTTGTCTCAGTTGTTTAGGAAGGGGTCATTAAAGGATAATTTTGTAAATCTTTTGAGAGTTTAAGCTTTTAAAGATGTTCTTGTGCCTAGTAGCCTTGGGATTTTGAAAAGAAAAAGTATTGGACTCTAATAGCTGCTCTCTGCAGTTCCATTGATAAATCATGTTGTAGAGTATCTTTGTTTTTGAAAATGTTCTCCTTGCATAATGACAGCTTTCTTATTTGACAGGTTTATTGCTGACAATCAAATGAATCATGCCTGTATGCTGTTTGTTGAAAATTATGGACAAAAAATCATTAAGAAGAACTTGTGTCGAAACTTTATGCTCCACCTGGTCAGCATGCATGACTTTAACCTCATCAGCATCATGTCCATAGACAAAGCTGTGGCCAGGCTCCGAGAGATGCAGCAGAAGTTGGAGAAAGGAGAATCGGCCTCCCCGGCAGATGAGGAATCTTCCGAGGAACAAAGTGGGACAGCAAATGGATACAGTGAAAATACCATGAGAGAGAGGATTTCAGAAGTGGAAAGCATCTCAGGTGTCACGAAACAGAGCAAGAAGCAGAAGCTCTGAAGTCAAAAGTCAATTGTCATTCAACGGACAAGCATTGAAGTGACATTCTAGGGTGCATGAGCTCTATAAAGAATTACACACAGAAATACAGAGATTCCAAACAGGCACTGCTGGATGGAAATAAATGATTTCAACAAGGATATTGTTTAAACAGGGTTTTTATTCAGTTACTTATGCAAGTACTACATGTATATTGGTTTTGGTGATGTAATGACAATATTCTAAGAGTTTGAGCATGAAGAGCAATATAAAAATCTTTTTGTAATTTTAGTAATTAGTGTCTTAAGAACTTTATGGAATTTACATAATTTAAGTATATGTAAAACAGTTTTTATATTAGGATTTTTGCATCTGTATCTGGCTGTTTTTCCTACCATGAAGTTGTGAAACATTAGGGAAAGGGGATTGGGATACAGTTTCTGCTTTTCTTATTTAGAAATTCTCCAGTTAGCTTTTTGTGAAAATAACGTCTGACTATTTACAGTTTAACCTTGATCCTTGCATTTGAAATCATTTATCAATTGATCATAAGTTACAAATCAATTTTTTTTACACTAAAAATTATCAAAGTTGGCGAACTTAGCACTTCCTTTGTCTTGTGCCTGTTTGGAAGGATCTTGGCTTTTCACGTTCCAGACACAGCGAAGTACCACCTTGGCTTTTTGAGGTTAACCAGCAGTTTGGGTTTCGTGGATAATTCTGATGTATCGATCGCCCAGTGTACCATTTTAAACTTGAACATTTAGCTCCTTTATATTTTTATTACACATTTACACAGCTACAGAAAGGATTTGGGTGCGGCCCCTTGTGCCTGGGGCCGCCCGTCCTGGGGTGCCATGCTAAGGCCGGAGCCTCGCGTCCGTCTGCAGCGCTGCGTCGCCAACTTCCCGGGACGTTCCCGCCTCAGCACAGACCGCCAGGCCAGGCCGCGCGTTTAGCTTTGGCTTTCGAGATGCCACTCTTGAGGGAAAAATGCACTGTAAAATTGGACCAGAAAATGTGTTGCACTTCTTATGTAAGTATTCTGTGATGTATTGTATTCAATACAGATACTAAGATGCTGACTAAACTATATTTGAGCAGTTTTGCACTGCTGTTAACACATTTTATGCATACGTTTACAGATTTTTTCCAATGGAAAGTGGTTTCACTACTGGTACAGTATCAGCACCGAAGGGTTTTATTCCAGCAAGCACTGTGGTTGAGTGACATCACCTCAATTTTTTATTATCCTTAAAATATTTCATTTTTCATATTCTTTATTTATAAAGGAACAATGCTGCTGTAAATACAGGTATTTTTTGTTTTTTATTTCATTCCACCACCATGAAATGCAGTTCCCTATTTGTTGAAGGGGTATATAAGCTTTCTAATGGTGTCTTCAGAAATTTATAAAATGTAAATACTGATTTTGATGGTCCTTAAGATGTGTTTTAACTGTGAGACTATTTAACTAATGGTGTGGATGTGATTCGTCATCCAGTATTAAGTTCTTAGTCACTGATTTTGTGTACAAAATAGGAAAGAGGGAAACTGCAGCTTTTCATTACAAATTTCTTGAATTGCCAGCTCTCTGAGTTTTAGCAAACTCTAATTATGCCTCTGGATAGTACATCATGCATTTCTCTCTGGCTTTAATTTGCTAAAGCTGTGCACATATGTAAAAAAATAGATTATTTTAGGGGAGATGTAGTTCTAGAATTATTGCTTATGTCATTTCTTAAGCAGTTATGCTCTTAATGCTTAAAAGAAGGCTAGCATTGTTTGCACAAAAAGTTGGTGATCCCCCAAAAATAGTAATGAAATTACTTCTGTTCAGTAAACTTTGTATGTCATGTCAATTTATAATAAAAGCTGAAAAAATCCCCTTGTTTTCTATTTATAAAGATGCCTTTTCTATTTGTACCTTTGAAGATGCCATGTAAGCTGGTTAAAAAGAGTTTGAATGGTACAGTAGATGTAAAAACAAAAGAAAGCCCTCCCCCTCCCAAAAAAACCTCCCCAAACAAGTTCAGCTGTTTAAATGAACCATTGTTTTTCATTAAATGTTTTATTTGAAATCAGCTTTTGTACATGAAGTTCAGTAATACAAAATCTGCCATGATGGGTGTCCAGTCATTCCATGTGCAGAGACCTCAGGCAGCACCTCTATAAATTCTTCTGCATGAGTTTTAAAATTTGGATACGTGTTCCTCCTTTGCCAGATTCATACAGCTCAAAAAGGTATCTCCATAAATTAGCAGAGATTTACCCAGATTTTAATAACTTTCATTCTCATTTTTTGGGGTAGAACTGAATACCTGATGAGATGGATGTGTAAGTTGTGCTTTACTGTGCAGAACTGCAATTTATAGAAGTGCAAATGATGCATACCACTTGTGCTGTCAGTTGCAGAACTAAGATTTGTGTGTCTTTACATGCAAGTTGCTAATTTTTCAGACATTTTTATAAGTATTTGGCTTATATGGAGTAAAGTTTAAATTGGTGTTGGTTTAAAATCCCATTTGTCTGGGACTGCAGAGCATGGATGCTCCAGGTACTGTGGGACAAAACGAGTCAGGAACTGCATTGCTTGGCCAAATAGTGACTGTGGAATGGCAGCCACTGGAGACCTTTTTCCATGCTAGGACTGAGATTCTGAAATGCAGGATGTGCCAGCTGGGCTCTGCAAACCGGACCTCAGGCTGCCACTGAGCGCTGTGTTCTTGTCTCTCTCAACATTGTGCAGGTTCTCCTCATCTGGCCTTCAGTGTGCTCATGGCAGGTTTTAATGATGTTTTGTACTTGGTGATCACAATGGGTCTGTGAACCCCAACTTGGAACCTAACATGATTTCAATATCTAACTCAGTGCATTAAATACTATATTCAAAAGTGGTAGATGAATTGTTAACCTTCAGTGCACATTGCTTGGAGTATGTCTTGAACATAGCCTTTGAATTTTGAGGGGTGGGGTGAAGATTCACTGCCTGAAATGAAGCAGTTGCCCATGATTTGAACTGTTCTGATTATTTATCTAATCAACAAAACAAAATTCCCAAACCATACAATCCCCCAAACCAGAAATTTGATTTTACCTTTGGGAATACAGGAGCCATTCTGTGAGGGCAATTTTGACAGTGTGGTTCCAAGTTAAATATTTCTTAATTCACAGAAGTCTGGTGCCATCATCGACGAGTGGAAGTGCTCCCTCTTACAAATCTGACTGTGGTTTCACATCCCAGAAAACAAAGGCTTTGGAGCAGGTACGTCCTTCCCTGACTCTAACCTGCAGTTTTTAGGCTGCTTGATTTGAGAGTGAAGCTGCAGCTCTGGAGGAGAAACACTTGGCCTCTTGTCATGAAGAAACTTCATGTGAATGGAGTACTTATGAGAGAAAGCTGCCAAGTCAGCAGCTTCACTTACTGGTTGCACAAGCTGTTTTTCCTTTAAAAGAGACCAAAGAACTGGAACAGGCTCCAGGTAAAGCAGACCTAAGGCAGTGAAGTAAAGCTGTGTGTTGGTCCAACAGGGCCTTCATTTGAAGCTGACAGAGTATCTCTGCTGCTGGCCAAAAACTACAGATGTGTAAGAGTTGCACACTGAATGCACCAGTAAGAGATGGGAACAGTAAAATGGAGATGAGACAAATCAGCTGTGATGGAATATTGAGGGAAGTAGTTCACAGATGCTTTAACAAATACTAAAAGAAGGGGAAAAATATTTTGGTATGAGATGTCAGTTAAAATCTGGAAATAAAGGTAAGTGCGCCGGTGGGCAACTTGGAAATTGCCTGGGACTTCTGAGGGCCAGAAGTTAAAAAAAATGGAAAAAAAAAAGGGGAGATGCTCTTATAGATGGCTGCAACGGTCTATAAAACATTTTCTGATATTATTAGAATGCTGTGGTGCTCAGCTTTATGCCCCAATAAATAATTTCCTAGACCATACACAGTTGAGGGATAAAACTTTTATTTAAAAAATTCAAATTTCTCTTGACACATAAGTCTTAGTTGAGGTAAGTGAATGTACTAGCTTGGGAAAACAACTTTCAGGATTGGGTTTCATAAGCCATTAACACTCTGTTGCTTGCAGGGCTCCAAGAGCTAGAGGTGCAAATTGTACAGGAAGTGTCAAGTGTTTTCCATCCAGCTGAACTCTGCTGCGGAAGAACAGAATTTACACCTTGTAGTTCAAGCCTCTTCCGCCTCTTTGCATCCTTTGTTCCTTTAGTGCTCGGGTGTCTTGCCCTGAGACTCTTCACTCCTCCCCTGTTCACAAGGTGCAGCTCCAAGAGGTGGCTCAAAGTACCTCATTTGCAATTTGGACAGTGAGGTTTGTGCCAAGTTCAAATAAAAAACAAAAATACCACAATAACAACGAAAGAACCATTGGCAAACGGCCCTCATTCAACCCACAGCTAAAGCCTGAAGGCAGAAAAACTTCTCTTGCCCGCCTCAGCTCTCCTGGGCAGCAGTAGGGGCCTCCCATGGCCCTTCACAGTCACCTTCACCTGCTTTTATGTATATTCTGAACAACGTGACATGGCATTGCCACCTCTGGAAGTACCTGAATTCAAGGTTTCAGTTTACTTTCTAATATGTAAGTAAATATCCCACAGAATCTACAGTCTGACCAGCCCCTCCAAAAGCATATTAAAAGGTACCTGACCCATTGGTACCTCAGAAATGTGGATATTCACAATTTTAGTTTCCATATGGTAAAAGTACTAAGTTACAACTAGTACCTGATACCTGAAGTGTGTAAGTAAAACTGCCTGCACTACTACATGGAGCAAGGTTTAAGTCAGCTGCTACCTGGACCCTCTGAGCAGGACTGACACTTTCATCTACTGAATCTTATTGTAAAAGTACTGAAAACACTCTTCATAGGAGAATTAAAGTAACATTGAAAGCACAGGATAAGCTGACACTGAACTAGTGAACCTTGAAAAACTGAGAGTACTGCAGGCCCTTTGTTGCTAACAGTGGATGATCTGACCTGCAGCAGTTCAGTCTTCCTCATGTCTTACAGCCAATTCCAACCTAACTCTGCCTTGTGCAGGTTCTTTGCACCCATCTAAATCCACACGTTTTTTTTTTTCTTGTAAATGGTATAAATACCAACAGCCATTCTCCTTGTCTGAAATTCTTGTACCCCTGCTACAGCTGCTTGGGGAACAAGTCAGGCAGGATGGCTGATCTTTATGTACTGACAGTGTGAGTACAGGCAATGTTAATTAATTGTAAAATAAGCTTTTATGCTTTAAGCTTATTATGGTGACATAGAGGGCTAATGTAGCACATTGCTACTGAAGGAAAGGCAGAATGATTGTCTAGGCTTTATAAAAATAATGCTATTCTAACATCATAAAATAAATTTAATTTTAATTGAACTTGAGGTAAGAGGCCCCTCTGTGAGTGTTACTTTTAAATATTCTTTAAATCCAGTAGCATTGCAATCTTTTGACCAGAATAGGCTCTCTTTGAGACTGAGCTTATCCATCTTAGTTGCTCCTTAGAGGAAAAATATGTAACTTTATGTAACTTCTGAACTCCAAGTCATTTAATTCACAATATTTTTTATCCCATCCTACTCTATGGAGGAGACAGCTTAATTACCACCCTCTCTTCAAATTCTGACTGCGCCAGGTTAAATCTGTGCAAGCGGGGTCTGCCTGAAGCCCACACCCAAAGCCTATCTCCCTTGCTCCAGGTGGAGCTCCAGCAGCAGGCACAGCTGGGTTAGCCCAGTCCGTCTGCAGTACTTGGGACCACACACTGCACTGACTGCACAGCGTTCCCAGGCAGAATCTGGGATTGCCAGGAATCCTGCATAACACAACAACACTGGTCTTGTCAGACAGTAAGAAAAGGTTGTCTCTGAGTGTTAGGAGGGCTCTGAGGAATCACAGCTGCCACTCCACAGGTCGAGCCCAGGTACCAAATCACTGAGACTTGCTCTGACACAGGCTCCATGTGAACTGTAACCAGGGAAGACATTCAGAGAGGATCAGGGTAACATCCTGCTCTGGCTGTTGGTCTGCTTGAGGCAGCCTTGCACCATCCATGTAAGCATCACCGTGCAGCTACTCTAGAAAACAAATTCCAAGTGACAACACAGAAAACAGTTCAAGAAGTATCAAAATAAGGCACTTAAGTGAGACAGGAACAGGCTGTGGCTCCATGTTTGAGCCCCAGGCTGGCTCAGATGTCCCTGCTCCAGAGGGATGAACAGTACCGTGCGCAGAGGAAGCGGCTGCCACGGGCGGGCCCCGCTGTCCACTCCGACTCCTAAGGCAGCATTGTGCACAAGGAAGCATAGCAGGACCTTGCTGCTCTAAATACTGTGCTTTGAGTGGTATAAATACAACTTTGGTCCATTACCACCCCTAAAATGCTTATTTCACAGAGCAGCAGCTTTAAGCAAAGTTAATTCTACACAACGCGCGTACCCTGAGACGAGTACAATGAAATACTGACAAAAATCAAGTCTGGAGGAAAAAAGGGAAAGGTCTGATGGACTGCTTAAATTAATTTGCCTACACAAATGCTTGTTTCTAGCCTTTTCCAGAGTAACAAATCCAATGTTTCACAATTATTGTTTAAATGAATCCAGTATGAAGTACAATATAGTGGAGTTCAAGTACTATAAAGACAGGGGTTTGTTACCAGATTGTTGTCAAACAGCTGGAAACTCAGCTTTTAACATTACACTTTACAGCAAGAACAAAAAATCCCTATACTCACTGCTAAAACACCAAAACCTTCCAGCCTGGGTATGAAAATGAACATCCAAAATACAAAGAGCCACAGCACTGATCAAGTACCCAGTCAAAGACCACTTCTCTGTTGTTAGAGCTGATGGTTACTCGAAGCTTGAAGTTTCCTCCCTCGTTGCTGCAGGGTCCCAACTGCACAGCTTCCATGTCAAATGTCACAGTCGAGCCAGAAGTAACAGCAGGCAGCTGGTTTGTCATCTCTTTTCCATTTACAAATACTGCCCCTGAAATAGTCAGCAGATCTAACAATATTTCTCATTTTCTGTATGCACTAACGTGCAAGACCACATCTCCCCATTTTTTGCAGGCAAATAGGGAAGAAACCCTGCTGCATTTCTTTTGTCACGTGGAACAGGCTGCAGTAACTGCAAGCAGGAAGAGGAGATCTGTGATCTCACCCAAGATTTTTAACTGCACGGGCAGCACATACATAAAAGTTGCTTATCTGTTATGCAGGGATCCAAAGAGCTGTGGGTTTTGGGAGGGAATTCCATGGCTCAGACTCACCATTTGTGCTGATGCACACGGCTTTGTCGCGCTGCAGGGAGTCGTAGCCGTTCCGCTGCTCCACGCACACTCCCAGGCTGTCCCGTCGGTCTGGCTGGCCCACAGTCTCAATTCTAACGAGCAAAAACTAAAGTCAAAACCTGAAGCTTTAAAGCAAAACATACCATGAAATCCAAAGAGTAATAACCTGTCACACCAGACCCCTGTACCGTGCTACAGGGCTCTCAACAAGTTCATTCAAACTTTTGGGGAGATCCCTGTTGAATGACCAAAATTCCTACCAGCTTTCCCAAGAGCTCCACTGAGCAATACTCTGTTAATCTGTACAAAATATGAACGTGCTTCCTGCAAACTTCCAGTGCTATTGAATACAATTCGCCACTGACACAGCTTAGAAATGATCTTTTGAAATGATTTCCAGTTGCCTGAAGCAGACAATATGCTCAGCTGGCCAAGCAGCTATACCAGATTACTGGTCAGCATCACGTACTACGGCAAGACAGCTGTAGTTTGAGCGGGGGTTTAATAAGCATGACTAAAATAGGTTTTTTGGGCCCTGCCATGTTCTGCTGTAATGGGATGAGGATGGGGTGTTGCTTTGGGGGTGTGTTTGGTTTGGGCTTTTGTATTAAATCAGCTTGGTGCAAACCAAGCAATGCCTAGAAGCGCATTTACATGTCTGGCTTCTGCTCAGCTGTATTTAGAATTTTAGTCTGGGGAAAGAATCTCTGAAGAAAATGCAAACATGTTTTGCAAATGACCAGGGACTCATTTCCCTTTGGGCTCCAACAGAGGAGTGAGGCTGCACAGTTCATACACTGAAGGGCTGTTCTGGACTTGAGTCCTTTCTCTTGTACTGCCACTTCTCAAAGGTGCTAAATCCTACTTTACTGAGAGCCTGAGTGACTCAGGAAATTCAGATGGTCTTTTCTAGAAAGTAAAGCAGTTGTTATTTTCATTGCAGCTTGAGAGAAAGAACAGACTGATATGTGGTTGTTGGCAAACAAGGAAAACTTCAGCAAAGCTTTCAAGAACCAGCAATTAAAGGGGGCAGTGGACTAGCACACAATGGGTTAACCCTTTTGAGGCAAATCGGGAAGATAAAATTGGAACCATGTTTTACTTTTGCACTCCACTAGGCTTTTCAGTCCCCTGGGAAAGTCACTAAGAGAGCAATAGCCTTGCACTGTAAAGCGAAGGGAAAACAATTATTTAAATCTCCAAGAAGATTTACTTTGGAAGGGATCCACAATGTTTTCCCAAACCAACTTTAAAGGAGATTTCAAATTCCTTTTGGTGCACAACAAAAATGCTGCACAACAAAACCTTGTCTGTGCCACTGCAGCCCAAACACTGAACCTGGTGAACGACCGCCAGTTTTCATTTGCCTCAGAGCACAGAGAGGTCCATGTGTGCGGGATCCCAGGTGCTGCCTCAGAGCACAGAGAGGTCCATCTGTGCAGGATCCCAGGTGCTGCCTCAGGGCACAGAGAGGTCCAGCTGTGCGTGATCCCAGGTGCTGCCTCAGAGCACAGAGAGGTCCATCTGTGCGGGATCCCAGGTGCTGCCCCAGAGCACAGAGAGGTCCATCTGTGCAGGATCCCAGGTGCTGCCTCAGGGCACAGAGAGGTCCATCTGTGCAGGATCCCAGGTGCTGCCTCAGGGCACAGAGAGGTCCCAGGTGCTGCCCCAGCGCACAGAGAGGTCCATCTGTGCGGGATCCCAGGTGCTGCCCCAGAGCACAGAGAGGTCCATCTGTGCAGGATCCCAGGTGCTGCCTCAGGGCACAGAGAGGTCCATCTGTGCAGGATCCCAGGTGCTGCCTCAGGGCACAGAGAGGTCCCAGGTGCTGCCCCAGAGCACAGAGANGCACAGAGAGGTCCATCTGCGCGGGATCCCAGGTGCTGCCTCAGGGCACAGAGAGGTCCATCTGCGCGGGATCCCAGGTGCTGCCTCAGGGCACAGAGAGGTCCATCTGCGCGGGATCCCAGGTGCTGCCTCAGAGCCAGCTGTCAGCAGAGTTGTGCTGGGTTCCTGACAAACTCAGTATGACCACCACAGTGCATCTGCTGGGTGAGCCCAAATCACCAGCCTGGCCAGAAGAACCCCACAGCAAACAAAGCTTTGGAGATGAAGAGCAGGTCACTGTGGAGAAATGTTCCCTTCCCCAGGGCAGCTCCCTGGAGGCTGCAAAGAAACAGGAGGAGACTTGACCTAATGCAGTGATGTTTTCCTACAGCTTGGTTAAATGCTTCACCTCAGGACAACTGCCACAGTTTATCTTTAAAACGTAGATACAAAGTACTGTGTTTATCACAGCTTCACTTCTCACTGACAAGCTGTGCCTGGGTCCTGAACACAGAGATTACAGAGCTGCTTGTGAATAAAACTTGTGTTCCAACAGCTGGAAGAAGTCAAGCACCAAGTACTACATCTCCCCGCTCAGGAAAGTTTCTCACACTTCCAAACAGAAAGCTGCTCTTGGACCTTGGAAGAGGAAGTCTTCAACCTCAAGATTCGTGTCACGATAGCTCTTGTGGACACGTGCTTGTTCGAGCTGTGCCATCCCGAAACAATCTCCTCTTGGAGAGAAGTCCATAACCAAAATGTAAAGCAAAACGTTTTCATATGCTACCAATAAAAAACAATAAAAGGCACTGGACTGAGAGAGAACCAAGGGAAACCTCAAGGTTCTGCCTTTAATTTCACAGGCATTCCTGAGCCAAGAGAAGTTAAACCTAGCAATAGATTTCAAATGAAAGCTTTAGATCTTTTTATCCATCTCAGACAGGGCAACTGAACACATCCTCACACTGCAACCATCTGAAGTTAACATAATCTGTTATCAGGAAGGGATAAATGAAACACCGTGGAATAAGTCATGAAAGTATCATGAACAGCCCTTTTTAATTGCCTTTGGGGGCTGCTTGCTGTACAGAAAGTAGTTTCATTTAACCAGGAAAAAGATGAAACAAAGCTTCAGAGTCTCTGAGGTCTGTAATTACAACTGACATATCCACAAGGACATTCCTCATACCCTGTTAAACAGCATCATCTCAGGGACAGGACTACATGCAGAAAAGCTGCCAAGGTTTTTAATCATGTTCTGTATCAAATGGAAAGCTTGAAATACACAAGATCTCTTCTCCACTCTGGATCTTCTAATGCCAGTTTCAAGCAGTAGTCTGACCAGCACTAATTATCTCAGATGTTAAAGGCATTGCTGCCAGACTGCCATCCCAACAGCGCATCAGTGTTTTCATGTCCAAAGTCTTCAAAGCCAGTGAATAGTCTGGGAAGGAAAGCACGCCCTGGCCCAAGGTTAAAAGGAACTAGAGGCAAAGCACCACTGACTTCAGCCAGTAACAGCTGCTACAAAACATCAGGAAGTTCAACATTCTACAGATCTGCTCAGCATGGGCTACATTTTACCATCCCTCAGGAGTTCACTCATCTCTTTTTTATGTAACTGCAGGTCCTACAAAAACATCAGGTGTTTTCCTACAAAGCCAGGAAGCAGAACTAAAGGAAGGTCAGATGTCACATACACGTACTACCTTGACGGGAGCTGAGCTGATTTAAAACTCAAACATGCCTCAGGTTTACACACAATTCAGATGTGACAGCTCACAGGGGATGCACCAGACACCAGCCACCCAAAAAGGACTTGCCTGAACGTTAATGTTTGCCCACAGAAATAAGTAGGAGCTTTGGAGTAGAGCACACCACAAGACTGGGAATCATTCCGAAGCGCTATGTTTCTTCGGCTGCTCAAGCTGTAACCCTCCAGACCAGTTGTCCATTCTTCAAAGAAAACAAACAAACAAACAAGAAAGAAATTGTGAACCTCAACTCGCTCCTGTCTGTGCAAAATCAAGCCAATCCCAATGTCTACTCAGTCCACCTCATGCAGGTGCTATGAGCTCTTAAGCTATGTTAAGAACAGGGGCTGGTTTTGCCTTTTTTTATGGAGAGACTTGTTTTTCAAATAAATTGCAATTACAAAAAGTATTTTCCAGCTCAGAGTTCACCAGGAGTTCACTCTTTGCTGCAATCCCTGCCAAGTCTTATTGTAGGCAAAGGAAAACCTTCATTACCCACCGCAATTAAAAATTTGTTAAGTGAAGAGAAAATTCAAATTTTACTCTCTCCAAGATAAGAGCTTGTTGTGAGCTGTTGGTCATCAAAAATGCTTATGTTGTGGCGAGGGAGAAGAAAAAATAATGCTTTTCTTCTGGCTCACGTGCTTTCCAAGGCTAAGGAAGCAGTGAGCCTCCTGTGAGAGGTTCACTGAGCGTCTCTCAGCCAAGGAAGCAAAGAATAAATTGCAGGACAGAGGGGCAGCTCATCACATGTCACACACGCCCCCCCACAGCCAGGAACACCCCCCGTCAGTCACACAGCACAGCTCCAGCTCCATCCAGCTGCAGCCCCTCGGGAGTGCAGCCGAGGGCTCCGCGTGAGCGGTACCGTGCGGGACCAGCGTGGTGCGGCCGGTCTGGGCGACGCTCCAGGGGCTCCACTCCTGCCGCCCGTCCCCGCGGGCGCACACCCGGAACTGGTAATCCACGTTGGGGTCGATGTGCAGCACTATGAACTCTGTCTCTGAGCCCACGTACACATCCTCAAAGTGGCTGGCAGTGCTCTTGCGGTACTGCAGACGGTAGTCCTGCGGTATGAAATCATCATCCACCTGCAGGAACATTTACTGCATTAATAAGGACCCCCCCGTTCTCCTTTTCCCTCTGAAGGGGCACGTGTTAGGACAGCACTGCAGGTGATCAGGCTCACAAGGTATTTCAGAGCAGAAAATGTGCCTTGTAGAGAATAACATCAGAGTCCGAACCAACATCAGTATCTGAACCAACAAAAAGATGTGTCAGAATTATTGCAGTTAGAAAATATCTACAGAAGAAACATTTAACAGAAGGCTGTTCATTCTAGCAGAGATATAAAAAGATCCTTCAGCCAAAAGCTGAAGACAACTTTGCAGAAGAAATTCTGTGCCAGTTCTTAACAGCAAGGGAAAATTATTGTTGTCCTTCAGAAACTGTTCCAGGGAATGATTTCCAGTTCTTTGATATCTCTAAGTCCAAAGATATTTACACACACACCCCCTCAAAAAAAGCCCTTCATTATCCCCCAGGCACAACCAAATCCAGGGAACTCCTCTATACCACAGTAAATCAGACCCCACCTGACAGCAGTGCCGATGGTTTAATAACCTGAGTCCACATCCTTTACAAGTGAAGGGTGGCCAACAACGACTGCCTGTTGCTAGAACCACAAAACTTTGTTTGACGCTGCCAAGGAGCATAGAGCTGTCCAACAACAACTAAACCACATCAGACCACAGCAGTGGTTTACTCAAAAATAGTCTTTGTGTGTCAAAGAGAAAGGCTACTGGATTAGCTAACACCAACATAATAATATTTTCTCTTTCAACCCACTGCATCTCCCTAGGAACACAAACATGTTTGGGGGTAAAAGCATAACAGAGCAGGTCCAGCCTCATCCTGGGTCTGCTAAAGCAAGTGTCACTGCCAGGCAGACACAAACCTCAGCACCAACCACACCATCACTGGACAACCATACCTTGCCGTAAAATGACACCATTACCATAAAAATCTCTTCTCAAGTTTCTAACTCCACACTGGAGTGGACTAGTCCTTGGAAAGCAGTAGAGAAATCAGAAGGAAGGTGGATTATTTAGGTTCTTTTAGAAAAAACTCAAGTCTAAAGCATTTTCACACAGGATGTTTTACCTACCTTACACCATCGGACCAAAATACCTCCAGGCTTTTCCACAAATTCCTCCAGCTGTACAGGAGGGCGAGATGCCACAGTTCCATGTCTGAATATTTGATTTTTCAATACAGTAAGGAGGCAGTCATCCAGCTGGGCAGACAAACAAGGCACGTCAACCAAGGAGGGCACTTCTGGTAAGCTGAGAAAGGAAAGTTCGCTGTAATGAGAGGGGCCAGCTTCTACAAATTCCTATTTCATCCATACACTTGAATCTGTGCAGATTTGCAAAGAGAGAACAGCTGCAGAAATTGGCACGTGCACTCCCAAACTTAAAAGACTCAGAAAACATTGTGTTTTCAGCCCTAACCAGACTGCCTGTTTGTCAGTAAATACTCTGAAACACAGGCTGTTCTACGGGGAGTGGCTTCATCCTTCACAAATAAACAGCCTATATTTCCACAGAACATATGGAGGGTGAAAACCCACTCCATTCTGTGAGTGCCAGCCCCAATGAGAGTCTGTGAAACAAACAGGACAGCAGCACCACAAACGAATCTTCTGAGGCAATGAAGCGGAAAGCTTTTGTTTCAAAGGAGAAAAGATCCCCGTCAAAGAAGGGCACATGTGCCACTGCCTCAGATCACCTCAGAATGTTGGTGTCTTACCTATCTAGCTGAATATGTAAAGCTTTTTTTGTGAAGTTGCAAAGTTTCTCATTCTGTGTTCCCACATCTCCATCGACTGCACTCTCTCCTGCAACCAAACAGTAAAAGTATTCCTAATGAGACAACGTGCACAGAAGGCTTTTTTTGCTTCACATTTAATTGGTTGTTCGTGTCAGAACTGGTTATTCTTTAAAGCATTCTCAGCACTTTTGCTACTCTTAGCTAGAAAATACAATTACAGGTAACAATATAAAGCCTATCTAGCAACTTTTGAAGCTCTCGTAGACACACCCATAACAGATGTAATAATTTGCCTCAGGTCTCAGACAAGGAGCAGAACTGGGGTCAGATGATGCCAAAAGTCAGGGTTATTAATCCCTTCCTCCACCAGCTTTAAATGAAGAGAAAAGCAAAGTACCTTAACCGATCAGAAAATAAAAAAGCAGGCACTTGAAAGCAAGAAATAGTTTCAACCATTGTTCTGTTTGCTACAACCAAAATGATACTATTGTCACAATGAAGGAAATAATCAGTGCATTGAAGTGTGGAGATAAATACAAATATTTTCCTAAGCTTTCCATGTAAAGTAGCATCCCACACTTCATCTTACAGAGATATATGCTCCAGTCTCCTGACTTCAGGGTAATTTACAACTTCAGCAAGCTCAGTCCTTTTCCAAGTGGAGGATTACACACATTACAAATCTCTGAAGGAAAGCACATGTCATAATTGGCAGCAGGAGATTTAATAACCACGGATGCTTAACTCCTTTCTGACTCAGCTGCAACGTGTGCTCCTCCTGCCCACAGCACTCGGTGATGCTCCTACTCGGAGCATCCAGGGGATGGGAAGTGCAGCGAGTCAGCTTCTCCTGAGACCCCACGGAATTTCACACAAAACACAGGCAATCTTTGCCACCACCCCGACTCGGTAAGCTGAGACTTAAAATAAAACCAAGGTGAATACAAGCTGTGCCAGAGTTGTGGTGGTAGAAAAAAACCCCAACAAAGAGGCACTGAGCTCCCGAGCCAGCACAAAGCTCAGCGCTGAGGAGGAACTGGGAGCTTTACCACCCCTGGGACACGGCTCAGTGTGCTTTAGCTCCCAGAACTGAGCTCATGCTGAAAGAAAGTTAAAGTTGAGACACGAGAACAATGCAAGGAAACTGCCAACACGCTCATGGCTCAGACATGCTCCCAGTAGGTTCTCCAGCCTGGGGAAAACAGGGGAGAGTGACATTCCTTTCTGCCGAGGTAGTTAGCATCAGTAGGGTATAGTCTGGCCCTCACAGTAATATTCCACATGTCCATTTTTGTCTGCCTCATCTTCAGAATTTTTACAGAAATTTTCCCCATACAGTGGCCATTTCATTCCTTATGTTCCCCACCAACAGCAAACATAATCACACTTAGCAGGACAATCTGTTTATTTCAGCTGCTATTTCAGCAAGACAGAAATAACTTACTTCACCAAAATAGACACTTTGCTATAGTAGTACCCACAATGCATTTTATTTCAAAGTAGCCTGACATACTTTTCTGTCTAGTCTGGAGAGGTACAGAACGTCTCTGCAATGAAATAATTCCCTAATAGGTACTTCCTGCCCTTTAGGAGAGGCTACACTGACATATGTACACCCTAGGATCGGAATGAAATGTTGAAATACAGATTTGTAGGAGATAATATTGATCAGCTCTTCACTGCATCTACCCAATTCTTAACATTTAGTTTGAGTAAGTCCAAAATGAGCCAAACACACTGCTCATAATTCCAGACTTTCTACAGGCCCACACTGGAAGGCACAGCTAAGACTCAGCACCAGGTCCTGCCTCACCTTCCCGGAGCAGATCGTCGGCCGTGCTGACTCCGTGCTCTATCAGCTTCTGGCACTCATCCAGGGGCTTGATGCTCTCTTGCTCTATGACATCCACTTCCTGCAGCAGGGACATCAGTCGCTCATCCAGCAGCTTCTTTAGGGTCCCTTTCAAATCGCTAAAATGCTGCTCAAGCACATCTCTGGTCAACGTTGCACTTTCTTTGATCTGAATTCAGGTAGCAGGAAAGAAAGATTCAGAATAAAGGCAAAGGCCATACATATCTTTTATTTTTCTGAAGCATCTCATCTGCATTTGCTGGAGTAAAGCTGCAAGTCGAGTCTGCTTTAAAAAATGACCACTGGCAGTTAACAAATTAGTGAAGTCATTTTTAGTACAGGTACAGCAGGGAGGGAGGCAAAGAAACCAGCCTGGATGAGGGGAAGAGCATATTAACCATGCAAAATACAAACTAGATTATGGGTACTTCATCAAGGAATTTTCTTGTCAGAAAAACCCAAATGCTCTGTAGAGCTCCTCCCTGCTGCCCCTCAAAAACCTCCCACTGCTGTAATCCTACTCAAAAACCACCTGCCATCATATACAGGTAATCCTCCTTGCAAACAAAAACCTATCAGACTTTTAGAAGACTATCTAGGAGCACTTTTCCAAGCCCTATCAGTTCACCAGATTTTTAAAATCCTCAGCTTTCTTTTCAGTTTTGTTCAAACAGCCACCCTTGGTGACAGGACAGGGTGAACAGCAAGTCTCTTTTGATTCCGGAAGAACCCGACCACAGAAGGTTCTACAAGTGCTTATTAAAATGTCCGCAAACTTGCTGAATCTGACTTTTAGGGAAGAAAACACACTTGAACATCCCTGAGCTAAAGACGCAAAAATCATCTCCCTGTGAACAACTCTCCTAAGTCACACTCACACGGCTTTACACGTAATTTCTAGATCTTTAGAAGTACAGACAACCAACACAGGAAGCTCTCTGGTTAGGTAAAATAAATTTCCTCTTCAACTAATATTCATGCAGCTCTGCAGCTGCTACACAGCTCTGTTTCCCTTTTCTTGTAATTTCAATGCTTAAGGAAAAAAAAAAAAAAAGGAAGTATTTAGCTTTGTGAAGGGGTGGGGTAAAGGAAGGCAGAACAGTCACTTCTCCAAGCTCTTTACCTCCATTACAGGCAGATACAAATCCAGCAGCTCAGCCCCAGAATTAGATACTGCTTATCATGCAAAAGAGGAAATGCAAGTCCCTGAACACACAGAGCTGCGTGAAGTTTGCGGAAAATCATGTCCCATTGGTCCAAAGGAAAAGGATGCAACGTAAGTGATCCAGTCCTACCACATCAGCCCATCAGTCCCCAAATAATAAAGCTGCCACTATATGAGCCCCAGTCTAGCACACTCAGCACTTTGGGAACACAGGGAACTCTTGGATGTGCACAAAACAGCAAGTGGTCCTGAAGATGGACAGAGAGAAAACATAAACATGCACCCAGCAAAGAAATTCCCCCCGAGAGGAAAAGGAAAGGTGAGCTAACTACACACTCACTGCACACTCACTGCCTCTCACTGCACTTGGAATTGCCAAGCAACACTTTGAGATGACAAGGTTTGGATTAAAGACAGCCATGAACAATTCATTTTCTTAAGCAGCCTGTGGTTTCAATGCTGAGTAATGAAATGTCCAGTGATCACCCACGTGCAGTTGGGAGCAAGACACTCTCCCAGCAGATTCACAGCAGGTTTCTCCACTAACAGGATCTGCTTCAGAAAAACTAACAGGTCACCACAGAAACACCCTCTGAGTTCGGTTTTGTTTGGGTTTTTATTTACCCCTGCAGAGCTGAATCAAAGACAGCAAGGCAGCACTTCCAGTCTGCAAAACCTCAGTGCTGAGAGGCTGCCCGAGCAGAGGAGCCAGCCCTGCACTGTGGCTCTCCCTGCCCACACCTGCCTATCTCCTCCCGCATCTCCGGGGGTGGGTCACAGTCCCAGGGGAAACTCTGCCCTGGCTCCAGTGCACGGCTGCAGACAAACCAGCTAACCTGGAATGCTGGCAACCCCCACGGAGTACGTGACCCAGGCACTGCGGTGCATGGGGACAGCAGCCTTCGGCACAGCATCCAAACCAGGGAGCAGCTTGCCCAGGTAGGTATCTGATGTGAAGGTGGGTATAACACTCCCTATTAAATCAGACTTAGCATCCCAGCTACTTTGGAAAACGTAGTTCCTTAAGATCTTTATTCCTGCCTGTGAAACCTCCCTGTCATCCTAAAAATGAGGCTCAGCTCAGTAACAGACTTCAGCTCGCATCCCTTTCCTCCGACACGTCCCACATCTGCCCACTCCCACGCCCTCCATTTCCAGCACCCACCGAGGCCACAGGCCGGTCCAAGGGCTCTCATCGCCCCCAAGTCCGGCGGGGTTCCCCCTCCAGCACCTTCCCCACACCTGAGCCCCATCCCGGCTCTCCAGGCGGACAAGAACCACGGACAAACACCGGGTCCCGGGAGAGGAGCGGCCAGGGCCCGCCGCGGCCCCGGAGGGGTCCCTGGTGTCGGCCACCCCCACCGGCCCCACCGGCG
>WEIT01024009.1:1807-12191 GCA_013389985.1 Dryoscopus gambensis | reverse complement strand
AAAAAAATGCAAGAAATTACTAACAAGTCTTTTAAAATATTCAAATAACAGTTCTGTCAGTTGGCTTAACTGAAGTGTTTATTCCATAAGGGTCAGCAATTCATTTAAGGTGCATGCCAAAGTAATCCATTTCAAATATGAACACGTTAAATTTAAACACACACTTAGGTGGCTATTTGAATCAAGGCCTTAAAAAAAAAATACTGGTATTCAGAGTAATTCAGCATTGATCTACTTCATTTTAGGAGAGTTTGGTGAAGTGTGCAGTGGACGTCTAAAGCTTCCTGGCAAGAGAGACGTTGCAGTAGCCATAAAAACTCTGAAAGTTGGCTACACTGAAAAGCAGAGGAGAGATTTCCTGTGTGAAGCGAGCATCATGGGGCAGTTTGACCATCCCAATGTGGTTCACTTAGAAGGAGTCGTTACCAGAGGTAAGCAGCAGCTCAGCCTGTCAGTCAAATAACTACGCGATGGCAGAAATTACTCTGCCTTATTCATGGTCAAAGATTCAAATTATAAACAGACTGCACACTCCTAATGGATTTTCTCCTGATGCGTAACTAACTAAAACAATACTTACTTTATGCTACAACCTGAGGAAAAAAATTTAGATGCACGTATGATTAAAAGATGAAGTACTTTGAAACATATTATTTTTCTAGTTTCATTTAGCCTCAAAGACCATGCAGAGAGATAAGGTTTCTCATGTCTTTTCACATTATCTGAAGTGCCGTTATTCCAGAGTCCTGTTCACACAGCAGGAGTTGGGAGAACACACTGACGTTTTGATTTGTATGGTTCGATTTTGTGACTCATGACCACTTTCCATGCAGATATTTAAGAAATTAGAGCTCTCTAACAGTGCTGGAGGGCTTAGAAATGTTTAGTGTCTGAATGATTCAGTCCTTCAAAGGAATAACGTGTGTTTTATCAAAAAAAAGCACTCCATTTGTTTTACAGTTCTCAAATATCTGTCTTCTTTACTTTCAGGGAAACCAGTCATGATTGTAATAGAATACATGGAGAATGGGGCCTTGGATGCATTTCTCAGGGTGAGTACCAAAATGAAAACATATATAAAAGTGACCTATATTATATATTGACACTGTTTAAAAATATGTCTTATTCTTGTGCGTATATGTGTAGGTATATATATATATATATGTATCCATGCATGATATTAATATAATTTAAATGGTTTTCAAGTTGAAATGGAGTTTTGACAAATACTAGCAGCTCTTTATGTTACTTCAGCAAAACCAGATCAAAAATGAGAGGATCAGACAGAATCATGTGGGGACATTCTAGGAATTTATGTAATTTAGTGTGGCATAGACATGGTGGGTTTTATTACAGCCACCAGTTGAAATTAAAATCACTGATACCTGAAGCCAAATCTTCTGCCTTTTGGGAGCAGAATTTTATTGTGCCTGCATGTGGAAATCAGCATAAAAGAATCCCTAAATGAACTATGATTCTGTTTAAGAGATGAACAAAGAAAAAATAAATGCAAATTCAGAACAATTCAGTGTTTTTTAAATGTGTTCTGAACTCGCCAGTTCTGACTTCTTACCAGGTATGCAAGACAGTGTGAGATGATGTGTAAACACAGTAAAGAGAACATAAAATATACTTTTTTAATAAAATCCAAACTGTGAATGAAAATTATCAGTAGCTAGGATTACAAAAAGGAGATCGTTCTTATTTTCTTGATACAAATAATTATTCTGAGAGATGAAGAGGATAGAAGCAAGCTCTAAGAACATTAGGAAATCTTCATTAGATAATCTCTCTTAGAAGACACTTGCCACGAGTTAATGAGAAATGTATAGTGGTTAGCAAGTTTTGTTACTATCAGTACATTAATTACTCACAGATTTCTTAACTAGATGTATTGCTTTATCTCTGAAGAAAGTGTGTTTGAAGTGAGTTTCTTTGCCACAGAAGGAGCAAATAAGTAGAAAGCTGAAGTAATGAAACTAATTCTTATTTCTCTTCTCAGCTATACTAACAAGAATTGCTGCTCCTTTCTTCCCTCCAGAAACATGATGGGCAATTTACAGTCATTCAGCTAGTGGGAATGTTGAGAGGAATTGCTGCTGGAATGAGATATTTGGCCGATATGGGATATGTACACAGGGATCTTGCAGCACGCAATATTCTTGTCAACAGCAACCTTGTTTGTAAAGTATCAGACTTTGGCCTTTCCAGAGTTATAGAAGATGATCCAGAGGCTGTCTACACTACGACTGTAAGATAAATCAATGGGTTTTCATAGTTTTGAGATGTGATTATTAAGAAGAAGTGTATCTTCTGGAGGGTATAGATGAGAGGATAAGAGAAATACATTAATTGCTTGGGAGATGTTAACCAGTCAAAAGGAAGAGTCTCAGCAGAAATCTGTCTCTAATTATGAAATAATATTTTTGTAAGAACATACATTTTTATTTGATAAAGCTCTAAAAATTTTGTACAGTATCTTCATTATTCCATTCCTCATGATTTTTTGATTGAACAAATAAGGAAGTTTTACCCACAAAAATGTTAAACTTCTAATTTACCATGAGTCAATTAAAATATTTGCAGGCTATTACTCTTTTTCAGGCTAGATTTTATCTGACCAAAGTGTTGACTAGCTTGAGGCTAGTCTGTGACAAAGCTCAACTCCGATATTTTCCCTTGCTTTTGGGTGGGACGCTTTTCTTAAATAAGCATTCATCAGGCACAGTGTGGTCTTTATTCTTTTGTTGAGCCAGCTCCACTTTCCCACCCATGGGGCCTCCCTGTACCTTTTTTCTCATGCTGAGGGAAGGAGGGGCCCCTGGAATCTGCTCTGACAGGCACAGGGATCCAGGAAACCACACTGGTGTTCCCAGCTGTCACTCCTGCTGTTGGGCTCTAAGTGGAGTCCTGGTTTAAAAATGTCAGACTCGAGATTTCAGAGGAGCCATATGACAGGTCAATGGGATTTATATCCACAGGTTGAGATTCCTCTCATCTAGCTTCAGCCAGCCAGGAGTTAAATGGCTAGTGTAAATCAGACATCTAAGCAGCCCTTTGAAATCAGTGGAGGGATAAGCACTTCCTGAGAAATTCATCCAGCTTAGCTTATACAAGTATCTAAGTGTCTATGTTCCAAGTGTTTTAAGATGCTAAGACACCTTAGACACCTTGGAAAATTCTGCAATCAGTCAAACATAGCAGATCATGTATGTGCTGCTTTTGATGTTGTTGAAAATAATTCTAAATGCATTCTATGGAAGATGATACGAAAATTCTGTGGGGGAAAAAGAATAATTTCTTCCTTTTTTTTTTTTAATAGGGTGGAAAAATTCCAGTGAGATGGACAGCTCCAGAGGCCATTCAGTACCGCAAATTTACATCAGCCAGTGATGTATGGAGTTACGGAATAGTTATGTGGGAAGTAATGTCTTATGGAGAACGGCCTTACTGGGACATGTCAAATCAAGATGTAGGTTTGTCTGGTTGTGAGTGTGCGTGTTTGTTAGTAAAACAAAAATTACATGTTGTAAACACATATATATGTATTTCACTACAAATACATAAAATTCTGGTTTAGAAATAAGATTTATCAAGTACTATATGGTTGTCACAAAATGAAAGTTACAGAGCTTTCACTTTTTATCCAAATCTTTCTTCTGCCACATGGATATTGTAAGATTTTGTCCTAAGTATCAATTAAAACTGGAACATCAAAAATATTAAGATGTGCTCTTTGCTTTACTATGCTTAAGCATGGAAAGAATTAATTTTTTTCCAATAAAAATCATTCTGAGGTTTCTGACCTTAGAGCAATGATTAATCATTTGAAAAAAGTTGTTAAAAGTCTGACTGGCAGTTAATGACCTACTTTGGCTTTTTCAAGTTGATTATGCTGATTTAATAGTACCCTTGTTTGCATAAAATATGATCCAGAGCAACAGGTCAGCAGTAATAGAACATATGGGTGTTAATCTTGATTTCTGACAGGAGTATCTATTAATATAGAAATTAAACAGGAGAAAGCCATACAGGTGTGAAAGATATCAGAAAGAGTCTCATTTAAAGTTTTTCAGGTGGGGGCTTGAGTGGGCTTTTTAATTGTTATTTTAATTTTTGATTGAATGATCAACATCAAAGTTGAAAAAAAAAGATAAAAGTGTAGATGATGAGTCAGTTTGGCACAGTGCAAAGTGGTTAATATTTGACAGGTCTCAGTGTCAAAGATTTCATGGACTGTCAAAATATGGGCAAACAAGTCCTTGGGGCAGAGAAAGAGAAATATTTACATTCCCCAGACACCCAGTAGAGTTTCATTTCTTTTGACACCTTCCTTCTGTACTAGATTCAAACATAAAAGAAGTCTGACAGGAATATAAGATGCCTCAAAGACAAACCTTACCTATCTTTCAGGGAACAATAATGAAAAACTTTTAAATAGAGGAGAAATTTTGATATCTTTATACTTCTTACTAGATTTTGAACAATATTCCTTCTATTGAAAACTGCATGTAAAGCACATGACCAAGCCTCTTTTAAAAAATAGCTAATTGCTGCTTCTTACAGTTTATCCCTTTTTAGCATCTTTCATGATAACCTTCAGTAGTACATAGTTAAAAGATGCATCAATTGCTTGGTGAAATAATTCCAAATATTCTTGTATGCTATGATCTTCCAGCATGTCCTCTCACACTATATAGACATCCTATCAAGCCCATAGATAATCTGTGATGCAAAAATTTAGAATCACCTAATGATTTGTTATTTATTCTCCTTCAAAGTGACCACTTGGAGTATTTAGCGGGTGTGAAAAATTCTAAATGTGTTCTTCTAATTTTGCACTCATTTTATATATTTTAAGTGTATCATTTTGCCTAAAAGTGGATGTGAGGGTAGTCACAGACCAGACCAGATCTCCTAAATAATAGGCCTCCCTGACTTTGTATCTTTAGATAGCATTTCTTTAATTCTGCCCTTCTTCCTTTAACTCTTTGCTTTAGACTGATGGAGGACACATATTTGCATCGTGAACTCTTTTCAAGCAAAACCCTCCTTTTAGCAATGACCTGGAGCTAGGGTCCACCAAAAGAACACTCATCCTACAAACTCCCTGCAGAGGCAAAGTACGCTGAGCACAGATGATAGACAGAGGTGTCCCAACTTCCCTGAGCAGTAGGCTCCGCTCAGCTTAATCCTTGCTAGTAAGAATAGCCCTCAAGTCCTCATTCCCCTATTAGACTGCCGATGTTCTTGCTCTCATTTTGTTACTGACCACAGTGCAGATTAGTTCTTCAGAAAAGGGCAAGGCTATATTTCTATATTTCTATATTTCTTACCATTGTAATAATCATTAATTTGTATTATTATTATTATATGACCATAATCAGAGTTCCAACATTACATTGTCCAGTTACCCATATTCAATACTTCCCTGTTGGCATCCAGTATTTAAAGTGAACAGACATGGTCCTCTTCTATTCTGCTTTACATTCTCAGCCTGATTATGATGAAAGCATAGTCTTAACAGTATTCCCTTTTACTCTTTTTGCAGCAAAAGCAGAATTTCAAAAACGAATTGTGGGATGGGAAGTGTAAATAATATAAATCAATTCTATTAGTGAGAACTCCAGCTGTTTTCTCTTTGTAGATTTGCTTATTAAAAAAAAAAAATCCTGCATCTATTTCATTATCTTTGAATACTGGTTTTTTGAACTCCACCTCCTCCTTTCTTAGCAGAGTGGACACATGTCGTACTTTACTTATCAATATTTTAGAATTTTTTTTCAATTTTTTGGATATTCACAGCAATTCTATCCATCTCTAGCTGACTCATTATTTTATATTTCCGTTTCACCCTTCTTGCTCCAAATCAGAGAAGCTGATTCTGATGTATCACCAAAGCCTTTCAAAAACAATATCATCATCTTGATTCCCACTTCTCTTTGGGTTTCTCTACAGATCATAGTGAACGGGGAAAACTCCTTTTCTGATCCTTTCATTCATGTTTTCACTCTCCCTTACGTTCATGGATATAGTCTCATGTAGAAAGTTTGCCAGTTCTAAGGATGTTACATATTTTGGTGGTTGCATTGTTGTTGCTGGCACCTACTTTTTCATTCCTCATTGGTGATGTCTATCTTCTGACCTCTTAAGCAAACTGCTTCATTTGTGGTAAATCATATGTGACATGCTCAAAGTGTTTAATACCATTTGCCGTTTAGAAGGTCAGAAACTTCTGCACTACTTTTCACAGAACAGCAATTGTCCTGTACACACTGTAGCTTATTTTTCACTTTTATTCCACTACTACTTCTGAGCATAAGGAGCTGTTGTTTTTTTTTTTCTCTTAATATTGTTCTAAAGGATCTTACATTTTACTTTTAATGTTTTCTTTCCTATATAGTTCTCTTCTTCCAATTTCCCTGTTCTTCCGCAGAAAACCTCTCTCCACACCCTCTCTGACAGACAACTGCAATGTTTCTAAAAGGTCACGGCACTCATTCTTCAAGGTGTGGATGTTTCTGCAGGAATTGAATATTTCTCAGTCATTTTTGAGCTGTAGGACAGTACTGTCATTCTAAATGTTCAGAGAGAAAGCTGAGGCCTAGGGAGATGAGGCAACTTCCCTAAGGTCAGAAGGACATTCTGTGACACAAACCTGCAGTCAGTGCCCTACCACTGGGCTATGCCTTCTCTTTTCATAAAATTTCTTTTATGCAAAAGGTTTTGATACAAAACCTGGCTGGATTTCAGCCAGCTTTTTGAAGGTCGTTCTGTATTGTCTGCAGTTCTACTTTGCAATCCACTGCTTTTGTGTTTTCTCACACAACCTGCAGAATATTATCTGTCTGAGGTTATTATTTTTACTAAAACCTGGATATTTACCAACTTTGTTTATTATACCAGATCTACTTCCCAGAACTACATCCAGAACAGCTTATGATCTTGCTTTCTCTACAAAATGAGGGAGAAGACAGTCTTATGCACTCCCCTTCAGGAACAAGCACCCTTCCTTAGCAATTCTAATGCTGCTGTGTCAGTCAATGTCAGTATACTTGAAATCCCTCATGAACAGTGTTTTAGCCCTTTTTCACTAGCTTTTCTTATCTGCCTTGCTTCCTGATGTGCTTTTTTATTCTGCCCTCAAGGTTTACAGCAGTTTGCTGTGATTTTACTTTATCCATTTTTATTTTTTACTTAAATCCAAATGGATGTGGCTAAGGAAGTCAACGTGTGGGTGTAATTCTTGGTTCAGACATTTATGCTCTCCTTTGATCATATCATCATCTAGCAGCATCTTTTATTAAATCTAACTTTCTGTGATATATTAAAATAGCATTTACCCAGGTATTTCTCTCTCACATGGCACAGTTCTGCTGTTTTATCATTAATATAACATGGCTAGACATAGAATACAACTTTTTGCCCTAACAATTTCTATCTGCTACACATTTTTCTTGGATCCTTTTATAATACCTTCAGGCTTCTTGTATTTTATATGTGCATGCACAGATATCTATCCATTTAAAAGTCAGTTGCTTCTACCACACACTCTTTCATAAAAACCTTGGGGCATGTAATAATACTTTCTGAAATAACTCCATTTGTCAATCTATCTGTTGCTCCCTTGGTGAATTTAATTGTTGTTCCCCACTACTCACTTGTCTAGGTAATATAGCTATGTTCTGCACATATAGAACAATATACTTAATAAGCCCAAAGGTAAAGCTGGGGAAATTATTTGAAAACCAGAAGGCTAATGTCAAAACAACAGACTCATATTTTTGCAACACTGATGGCAAATTTTAGTTTATTTATTTTTAGGTTTTTATTTTATTTTTTCTTATCTATTTGAACTGGGTAGCAATACACATTCTTTAAATTACTGTTGATGAAAAATGATTAACTATGTTGGCTACTAGGTTATAAAAGCAATCGAAGAAGGCTATCGTTTGCCAGCGCCCATGGATTGCCCAGCGGGACTGCACCAGCTGATGCTGGATTGTTGGCAGAAGGAACGTGGTGAAAGGCCAAAGTTTGAGCAGATAGTTGGCATTCTGGACAAAATGATTAGAAATCCAAACAGCTTGAAAACCCCACTGGGAACCTGTAGCAGGTAAGAAAAGCTTTAGTGTGTGTTCTTATGATGGTGCACTCTGGATGTTCTGCTTGGTGGCTGGTTCCAGTTCACACTTACTTGATTCATCTGTCTTTCAGTTCCTCCTTCTTTCTATTCCCTGTTCTTCTCTTCCCTCATTTGCCCTTCTTTTTTACCATGCTAAATAAAGCCAAAAAGGACTTTCTTAGGAAAAAAACCCAACCAAAATAAAGTAAATATCGCAGAATTAACGCATTTCTCAGTAAACTACTGCCTGCTCATCACTCTTTCCACACTCTCACCACTAGTCTATGTTTTCCTTGTTTCTTAAAATCATAAAGTCTGGAGGGCAAGGATCATTGTCTATTGTAGTTTTATATGATGCATCCCTTGCCCTAGGAAACTGCTACAGTAGAAATAGTAATTAACAATACTCATGCTTGGCCAATGTACCTTGACATGCTGTACTCTAGATTTTTATCTTTCATTTTCTGGCTTTTAACTCCTTTCAGTGATTGCATCTCATTGTATTTCATGATGTAGTTTTCAATGGCTTCTTCATAAATTTCAGGTGAATTATTTAATCATGGTAATCTTTTGATCTGCTAGCTAGATCACTGCACTAGGGAATCAACTGGCCTGTGTTCTGCTCCTGATTCTTCTACTGACTGATTTGCTGTGTGACTTTAAGCAACTTACTTTGTGTCTCTACTCTTCCCTTGTCTTTGTTTTGTCCCATCCAACTGAAAAATGGGAATAGCTACTAGTATATTTTCTAAGATGCATAAAAGAATAGCATCTTTATTTTAGTCAGCAACGTAGAGACAGCTGCTGTCATGCTAGGTAATAAGGTTGATTTTCTGTTGGTAACAGTAGTCCATTAGGCTGATTTTGCTCACTCTGACCTTTCATCTTTTATGTGAGTAAGCTTAGGAAGTATATATTGTGAGCTACAGAGTAGTCAATAGCTATTCATAGAATAATCTAAGCTGTGTATAAAGGCCTATTACTTTCTACTCTTGACATTTTTAATACCCAAAACTTATTTGATTCTCACCTTGCTAAATACTCCCTGATGTTTTACTCTCTTTGGAAACAACTTACTTTCCTTTTTCCTTCTCCATAGACCAATTAGCCCTCTTCTGGACCAGAACACTCCCGATTTTACCACTTTCTGCTCCGTAGGCGAATGGTTACAAGCTATTAAGATGGAAAGATATAAGGATAATTTCACAGCAGCAGGCTACAACTCTCTTGAATCAGTTGCCAGGATGACTATTGAGTAAGTTAGTACTGGGCATGTTTAACTTGCATTTAGGGAATTTCTAGGTAAAATAATACACAATGTTCAACTCCAAAACTTTTCCCTGAGTACAAACATTGTACTTGGGGTCAAACCAGTCGTTTTAGCAGCTGATGATGTTGTATTAGAGCATCTCACAAAAGGGCAAATACCCTGCTACCTCTGCGTGGCATCACTTTTTTCCCTGCCTTTCAGACCAATTGAAATAACACCAAGGGACTAGAATTTGAGGGAGAATGTGACCCCTTTCAAAGTATGTGTGTATAGGAAAATAAACACTTTGTCTCCACCCCCTAATTGGTACCTTTTTCCTGATGTGTTCTGGGAAGATGTGGAATTTTCTTCTAATTGGCCAGGGGCTATCTGTGTCCTGCAAGACAGGACTTTGCATCAGGATAAGTCTGTAGAAGCAAAACAATTTTCTGAAGGCAAACATGTATCAGGCCTGTATCAGTACTGTCATCTTAAAACAGGTCTTCTTGGCACCCTGCAAACAACTTTCTTGTCCTGGTGTTTGCCAAACACATGTAATTCCTCTTAGAGAGCAGTGGGTTTCTAAACAAGTTTCTAACCCAATATTCTCAAGATTTCAACCCTATTCTTATCTGCCTGGTGTCACTAGGGGTCTCAGCCTATAGCTTGGGAGCTGTCATCAGAGTCCACAAGCTTCTAGCACTAGTAGGGGCGAAGTTGAAACTGCTGCTCCCCATTCATTTGCATGATGGGTATTTGTCAATATGCAAAGGCTTTCACTAGGCATCTCTGTAGGAAACAGACTAAGATCCCCAAAATCTTGTATTTATACATAACTTTGTCCTGAAAGCCACCCGAAGTATTTTACAAGAGAACTGTCTTTGTCTTTGGGTGTCCTTAAAAGCCACAATAAAATATTATCATAATGTAAAACATACTGACCTCCTTCTCAGATGTGGAGACCCACACAGTGTAATTACCTGACACTTGTCCTGTAATTGCACTCCTTG
>WEIT01024001.1:3498-40684 GCA_013389985.1 Dryoscopus gambensis | reverse complement strand
ATATGCTCTCACTGCTAGGGAAACAAGTTTATTCAATTCAATTAATAGATTACAGTTAAGATACTTGTTATCCTGCAATGAAAAATAGGAAAAGAACGATGAGACTTAAGGTAGGTTGCAGGATTAGCACCTGGCAGTACAGCAAGCCAGGCAAAATAAGACAAAAAACCCACTTGTTGTACAGTGCTGGGTTTGGGGGTGACTGGAGGGGGTTTGGGNCTACAAAATGGGGGTATTCCTTTCCATTTACCTAACTACAACAGGTGTTTTTCATTAGACATGAGCAATAATTCTTGCTTGCTGAAACTGCACTGTTTACAAGTCAACTACAGCAGCCAGGATTTGGTTCCACATTTGAAAGAAATTGAAGTAAAATTCTATTTTGAATTTAAACTCTATTCAAACCAAAGCATTTTTTTAACATAAACAATTTGTGGAATACAGAATTTGCTTCTATAACAAGTATTTCCAATGCAATTACACTGGTCTAAATAAGAGAAACACTCATGCTTTCTTGAAGTTATATACTCCAGGAGCTGGTGGTCCTGTGTATCCCCTCCTTTAAGTATGGATCTGCAACAACTTGTCCTTTCTGAAATGTTCTCAGAACAAGTTTAAACTTGTAGAAGTTACCACAGCAGAAAATCTAATTTAACTACCAAAGTGACAGGTAAGTTTGCCTGAAGGACAATTTGTGGTTAAGGCACATGCAGGAACACAGGAGGTAAAAACTTATTTCGTGCCATAGACCTGAATAAGTAACCCAATATCCAAGTGCCTCAATTCTTATATGTAAAAAAGGGTTAAATCCCATTCTTTTGCCTGGTTTACCTATTCTCTTTGGCAACAGGGGCTGTACCTGGCCATGCTTCCTCTGGACAATGGCTGCCCAAGTGGTACGGGGGTCCTCAGCTACCAGTCAAACTCCAGCCCTGTTCAAGGTCATAAATAATAACAACTACTTCAGTAATTCTGTTCCTATTTCAGTAGACAGAGGCATCACTTGTTCTTCAGAGTACTGGTACTATTAAAAAAAAAGTTAAAATAAATTATAAATAACCTAACATAATGAATAAAATAACAAAACTAGCCTTGGGGCTGGCAATCCAACAATCTGCATAATATAGTTCTAGGGACAAGAAGATGGAAAAATTATGAGAAAAGGGGTTGTGTTTGGAGATGAGAAGAATATCCCAGAAGACCAATCAGCTCTCCTAGAGAGAGAGTGAATGTGATATTTGTGAATGCGATATTTGACATAAAAGTCACCTCTTTGTAGCTGGGTAAGGTCACCGATGGACCTCTCCAGCACCTGAATCCCAGAAGGGGCTAACTCTGAGTCAGATGTGCCTTATTGCTGCTATGCAAGCCAGGGAAGGAAGGAAGAGCTTGCAGGTCCTGGCAGGAGTAAAGAACTTTCCCATTAAATCACTTCTGCTCTGCAGCAGTTCTCAGTGTCCATGAAGTCACAGAGCCAGAGGCTACACACTTGATGCTACTCCAGCCCATCTTTGCTCTGAATAGTTCTGTCCTTACAGCCTTGAAACAGAAAGGTCAGTGACTCAAGAACTCAGTCAAGAGGTTGTTTCTCTTACTCTAAACCACATGTTTTCTATGATCTAAATATTGAGTTTTCATTTGAACAAATGCTTGAAAACCACGAAGTCTTTCACTGGAATCCTTGACTGTTTAAGAACTGGGTCACAGTAATTAGTACAGTTAAGTGAAGAATCAAAAATTAATTATTTATTTACCTAACATAAGTGGTTCCTTTGTTCTTAGATTAGCCAGAAGCTCATGATGAATTTCCTTGAATTTCAAGCAGTTCAGCAAATGTCTCAATATGTCTACTCTGTGGCCTGCTCAGGAATTTTCAAAATGTCATCTGAGTTTCAGTGTGCAGCTTAATCTCATGATATCATTGCTCATCTACAACTGAAAAATACTAGAGTGCTGCTAGAACTAGAGTTCACGTAAATTTGAAATTCAATTGCTAAACAATTCCAAGCCAAAGTTATTTTAACCCATACAGTCCAATTTCATGAGTACTTGCAAAACTCAAAACCACATATTTTTGGAAAATTTTTAAGTTCTGAACAAAATTCAGTGTTCTTCTATTACTGATTTACCTGTTACAATTATTGGATTGAACACACTGGGAACTGGCCTTTATCCAGAGCAGTAACATTCCTCCACAGTTTTAAGTTATTTTTACTAATGGAGAAAAGGCCTATGGAATTAATAGGGATGTGAAATCAGTCAGAATGAAACTTTTATGTTTTCCTTCAAACTTCAGCAGAGATTACTCTGAAGATCTATAGAATCTAATAGGCAGTTTCATGCTTCCAGCTAAATTTTACTTATTGGGTTACTATTTTTACAAATGATACAAAGAAGGGCAAAAGAAAAAGAGGTGGGGAATAATCAAAACTACCCTGGCTATCACTGGTTTTGTTCCAATTGTCTTGGTAGGAATCTGATCTTGAAGTAAAGTACAAAATTAAAAAGGCTTTCAGCCAGTTTTCTTGTCTAGTTATTTGAGCACATGCTTATATTTTATACAGTAGATCCTGCTGATTTTGCAAGGAAAGTTTGAACAATTTTTCCAAGATCACAATTAATTTCTTACAAGAGTAAGGAAATGGCATTTATTCTTTTTCCATATGAAATACGGCAAAGAAGTGAACCTCTATTCTTTAATTCCTGCAAAAAACTCAAATTCTGCTTCCACTTCAGTCAGCAATAAACAGTAATTAACTTTTAGCAGTCAGGATCAGCACTGAAATATTAAAGCATGTATTACAACAGACGAAAACTTAAAAATATTATACACTATAGAGCAGAAAACTGGGCAGAGAAATATATGCACAAATACAATTCATATTCTGATTTCCCCTTCACTTTCAAGTGCACATTTGTTTGCTTTATGAGAATTTGCTAGCTACAACAAAAGTTCTATTGAGAATCTTGATGTTCTGATGTGCTAAGGAAAAGAAAGCCTTGTTTCTTTAAAGACAAATATCTGTGTATAGCAATTAATCTTAACATTCTTAAGAAAACAAATGTCACACTTAAATTTTAGGTCTTTTAAGAAATACTAAACATCATTTTGCTTGAATGAATGAGTCTAATCTATAATACTTACCTACTCGGGGTGGGTGTCTGTTCTCAGAACAAACACTCCCTGAACTCAGTGTACACTGTGCTTGAGGAACCACTCGGCAACTTGGAACTGTGTATTTGAAAATAGTTTGTATCTGTAACTGCTATTAAATGAAAATCAGTACATCACTGGTTGGGCAGCTGCTAAGATTTTATAATCACACAATAGAGAGGATTAAATACTTGTAAAGAGTGCATTAGACTAAATTCTGTGCTCAGTTGCAATTGTATGACCTTAGGAAATCAATGGGGTTCCACATTTGCAAATGATGAGGGGTTGGTCCATTCCTTTAAAAAAAAAAACTCAAGAAAGTTCAATTTGAGAGAAAATGTTTGTGCTTCTCCCTCTACTGTTCCATGTCTCATAGCTAACATCTGGTGAAAATTAAGAAGCAGTTTTCCCCCCTTCCCCCTCACCCCCCAGTCAAACAAAAAAACCCACAATACAAAACCCCGCATATATATCTGGTGTATTTTATACATATTCATCCTCATAACTTGACAGATGGGAGGAATCTTGCAGTCATTTCTGAAAGCAGACAAAAGGCCGTTGGTTCTGCTCCACATGATGATTTGTGAAGACAGAATATCACCCGCTTCCGTTGATGATTATATAGTTCTATCCATCTGTCTGCCACTGGAGGTTGTGAGAGTGAGATACAGCTCACACCGTCTTCATAAACAAAAGTAGACTGTGCTGTCAGTAGTCAGACACGCCAACTAATTGGAGCTGTCGACAGACACAATATTCTGTGTCAACAGCTCTGGTAACAGTTTGAAACAGCAATGATATGTTGGGTGATGGTGAGGATGACACATATGTCTCTAATAGCATGCTAGAAATCTGACATAACTAGAAAAGAATTACTAAAATGTAATTCCCAGCCTCTAGTTCTGCTGTTCAGACTTCCCAGTCAGCACAGAGAGGAAAGAGATGCTTGTGTGTGTGTTCATGTTCTTGTGCTTGTACTTGTACACATCTTCTTCTGTATCACTTCATATGCTGACAGCTTAATTTGATGCTCATAATGACTAACTTAAAAACTAAGCTTTCTGCTGAATTTCAAAGAATTCATCAAAATTCCTACACAAATTTAAAAACAAATGGGGGGACCATTTTCACCACTTTCTTCTGAACTGGAAACAAACTAAAACAGGTCAAACAACCGCCATGCAAAATGGAGAGTTGTTATTGCATCCGTGCAGGAAAGAAAAGTGCTATCTTACTGAAAAGTGTTATGGTGGATTCATCCAAACAATAAATTGTTCTCTGATCATGCCAAGATTGGTGAACATTGTTCATTTTAAATTGAAGTTCAAGGGACAAATATTTGCAGGATTAGGGTCTCCGTTTCTCTTTAGCAGAAAAACCTTCACCATCGTCACTCCTTGAGGATTTGAAAGCAGAAAGAAATCAGTGTAAAACGCTGATAAACAAAGTCCCAGGGAAAGAGATAAAGCAGAGGTTTGCTCTATTCACATATGAATATGCTCAGCTTGCACATTTATCTGGCTCCTCCCTTGCCAAATGCAATGCAACATTAGGCAGACTAGGTTTCATAACTACATAATATGTTAGTTTACAAAAATACATTTCTTTTCACCAAAGAATTAAACAAATATACAAACATCACAGCAACTGTGGTAGTAAAATGAGCAGTAAAAATTCGTTACATGGGGACCTGTAACAGCAGGTCTGGCATCTCACCTCAAGGCCCAGAGCTGTACCCAGAACCCTGAGATCTGACAGTCACCACAAAACAAATAATAAAATAGAGTGACAGTCCTTTTACTGATGCATGTGACCACATTGTAGCCACTGAACAACAAGGTCTGAAAGACCTTTCGTCCCAGAGAAGCAAGAGGAGGGAATAAGCTGGACAATGCATATAAGGACCCAGATGACATTCTGCAAAGGCCCTGGGAACGAGGCTCATGTGGCAAGCCCACAGTGTATCCAACTACAGTGATCCCAGTTTGGGAGGGACAAGCTAGAGCCCAGAACCTCCTGTCCCAGGAGGGAGGATGTCAGCACCCTCATGGCAGCAGGATCTCATTAACCAAAGCCCAGCGCTGAGGAGGCCTCGTACAGCCCCATCAGCTGCCTCAGCAGCTCCTTGCCAACCTTGGAGGGACAGAGCCGAAGGAAGCAGGTTGGAAAAGACTTGCCCAGAGGGCAGGAAGTCTCGAGCATTACTAAGGAACATGCAGTGACAACAGCTGAGGTTACAGAAGAAGAGCCTAGTCTTGTTTGAGGCACAAATCCCTATATTATCTCTTGCTACTTGACCTGCTGGAGCAGCCAGCGGCACCAGGAGCATGGCGTGCCGGCCTGAGCCGGCTGCTTTCAGCCAGGAGAGGGCACACAAAGCAGTTCCCTGCGACACTGCTTGCTTGGCAGCCACTTATTCTTCCCATCTTCATGGCTGTTTCTGTACGCTGATGTCCCTTGTGAACCATCCAGACTGTGTTCAAAATCATAATGGAAAAAGAAAAGACTAAAAGATAAGCCAATATCAGCTGTTGCCAAAGCTACAAGACTGGGAAAACCTGTCAAAATATTTTAAGAGGGAGAATTTTAAAGAACAGGAGTGTGAAAAATAAAGTCAAGCAATATTATATTCTCCACCTAACCACAGAGTAAGTTGCTACCCATGAAGAAGTGTGTATAAATAGTGTGTCAGCCATTTACTGTGAGTGTGACTCTAACAGCTGGGCTGTTTGCAGGAGATGCAAATTTGGAGCCATTCAGGGAAAGAAGAATGAAAGCTTTGGCACTCGCTGGGCAAATACTAACAGGTTTGGGAAAAGGGCCAGCAAAAGACAAACTACACAAAATAGTAGGTGGCCAGACTTAGGACAAGGAATACTTGGGCAAAATACCGCAAACAATCCAGCTCAAGACAAACACTGGACACTTCAAAAGTTTTATTTTTCAATTTCAAAGCATAAGCAAAAGATCTCACTGCAATCACTGCACTCCTGCAGCCCTAGCAGCCCCCACAGCTCACAGACACTTGTTTATATTCATCTTGCATTACACTCACCCATCCCTACAGTGTCTGGCTCTGAGTCATCCCTAGTCACAGGGACAACTCTATTAGTTGCCATGTTCAAAAGTTAGTGAAAAAATACCAATAAATCTCCTGCCCCAGAGATCAATTGAAGGAGTTTGGAGAAGGTCAGGCTGCTTACAGCTTTAATCTAAACAAATAGGTGGGCTGTCATACCGAAACTGTGCTTACAAGAGACCCTCATGAGTAAAGTATGAGAGTATTTCAGGACTCTATCCTCCTGCCAGTTCTGTGAGACACCAAGATTTTATGGAGTCTGGTTTCTGTTACAGATACCTATGGCAGAATTAACCAGGTTTCTTTCAGGTTTTGTTTTGTTGTTCTGGTTTTTTTCTTAATGAAGTGAATCAAACACAGCATCAATACCCTCTGTTAAATCATGCACATTTATTTCACCAAAACAATCCAGGGCCTAATGCATTTGAAGGTAAGTTCATTATTCAACCTTCTGATACCTTTTCATGCTGCTTAGACTTGCTGCCTTGTACCACATTGGTATTTAATAATTATTCCAGCTGTCTCCAAAGCCCTTTCACCACACCTTGTGTGGCACATTACAGACAGCTTGGATTTTTCAGGTACAAATTGCTAAACAATTACTGATGAGAGAAAGGTCATAATAATAGGTTACAGAAACCTTTGCAGCCTGCCTTTACTTCATGGCCATTTATAAAGAACCATTTCATCCCATTGTTATAATGATGAGAAGGAAGTAGTTTAAGGTAGTTATAGACAAGCAAACAAAAGGCAGGAGAGCAGTGCTGTATAACTTCTACTTTCACTTCCTGCCTACTCCATTACTTCTGGCATTATGGGAGAAATAACATGATTGGAATGACCTAAAGGTTATAACGGGTGGGCAAGGTTTGCCTTGTCGAAAGCAGTGCGAGCACTGTTGGCTAAACCTTTTTGAAAGCTGAAAGTGGTGCCGTTTAACAAAAATACTAAGCTGTCATTGAAAAAAGTACATTACTTAGAAATAGTATTTCTTCATGGGCTTTCTTATCTCTATTTTCCCCCCTCAAATGGGGTTGGTTTTTTATTTTTTCTCCCCAGAGGAAAAAAAGGCACAAAGATGAAATCTCTCTGAAAAGTTGAAAAGTAGAGGACAGATTTTGCACTGGTAGAAATTCCATTAGCTACATATGAATGCTACTGGCTTTAAAATGGCCAAATCAAAGTCTCAATGGTCCAATCTACAGCCTTAGAGATCAGGCAGCCAAACTTCTTTGGATTCCTAGGAATAGCATGGATACAGTAATTTTTATTACCCCTAATTTTTTGCAAGAAGTGTCTCTGCTAGCTGCTTCCTCAATACTTGAGGTACAGGATTTCATCCAAATGTACCACAGAACTTCAAGTCCAGTCACAATTCACAGAAAAATCCAGGTTATTTAATAAGAACCTCCCTTTCAAAAGGGTAAATTCAGGACAATTTGATTGACCAGGAAAAAGCAACCTCGAACACAGCCAGCAGAATAGTGATGGAAGCAAGAAGGCAGTAATTTGGCACTTTCAACTAAAAGATAAGACTCCCTCAGCCTTGCTTAAAAGTTTTATAAATTTGTGCAAGCTACAAATAACACAGTAGTAAATGCAAAGGGCCACTAATACTTCCCAACATTTCCAGCCATGTTCAAACGTTAAGAGACCTTTGTTCAAGAGCAGTCCAGTAAGCAGAAAGCGAGCCCACTCAAAGCTAAGCAATACCACAAGTAAAGAACAAAGCAAGACCTGGATGTCCATCAGGAGGTGTCATAGGCTTCCTTCTTTCAGAGAAACTTCATTTTTTAGCCTGAGGAAATTGCTTGGGGCAGATCACCCTAGATACCATCTTCCATTTATTCGCCAATAATTTCCATTACATTAGACCTTCATTTCTCTAAGCTTCACTTTCCCTTACTGTAAAACAGAGATTAAGACACGGGTTTACCAATCAGAAGAGAACTGATCCTTGGACCACCCTCATGCCCATCTTATGTTCCCATGTCCAAACTCACCCTACATGCAAGGCAGACAAGGTGGATGCTAGACAAACTTCTGAGTTACTTATCTCAAAATATCTTGAGGCTGCATCAAGTATTCAGCATAAATTAGGGAGGTCTGGCCAAGGTTTTTTTGTGATGGATAAAGCCTCACTTACTGCAAGGGACTGCGAGACACACACAGACTGCAGTCCACATGTCTGCAATGTGTGTTCTTCACACTTCACCTTGCTCTCAGCTGCAGACCACAAAGACAGAGGCAGAGTTGTGCCTCCCAAAAAAGTCTGTGAGAGAAAACTTTGCTACTTCTACAGTTCTAGCTTTAGAATGGGAAGAATTGTATTCCTTGCTTCATCAGACTAAGTACAGGGCAAAAGGATTTCATCACAGATTGTTTAATATTGGCAAGTATAGAAGACAATCAACTCCTGACTTTTAGCAGATTTCTGTTTATTGCTGCCCAAGATTTAATCAGCTAGACTGATAGTCAACTATTACTTTATTTTTGGTCAACAGTTATTTAAAAAGTAAAAGCAAACAAGTCTGTAAAACAGTTTAAATGCATCAAAGTTTATATCACATTACATAGTAAATCTCACTCTCCTTCAGGAATCCAGCCAGCCAAACTTTTGTTCCCTTGGCCAGTTGCTGGAATAATAGCCTCTCCTTTGTTTCATCGTGACTTGATTACTATAATTATTTGCCCGCTAGACTTCCAGCTACTGCTCTGATTGTGAGGAGTACAGAATACAACTGCTAGACTACATGCTGCATCTAAGTCTTTCCATCACATTACCCCTATATCCCCATATTAAGAGAGCTCCATTGCTTCCCAATGCAGCGGCGGCCTGATTTTTTAGATCTTCCTACTAATTTACAAGGCTTTACATTGGAAGCCTCAGATAAATCTTTTGCTGCTCCATGTCTGAAGAGTCTTAGGGCTGTACTTGTATATGCTTTTGTCTCCCCCATAGTGTTTTAGACGCTGAACTTGTTTAGCGTTACTCACATGAGCAGGTTTACAGACTTCAATGGGACTACTTACATGAGTAAGAAGTACTCATATGAGTAGATATTTGCAGGCTCAGACCCTAAGTGACTTGGAGAGCTTTACTATTATTCACTTCTTGAAAAGCACTTGCAAAGAAACAAGAGAGGACTTACCATATTTATTCAGAGTTATTATATATTCACCATGTCTTCTTCTTAAGCCCTCTTTGTTCTTGAGTACGTGTACTCTATCTACAGTAGCGATACACAATATTTCTCTCAGGGGATTTTCACATGCGAAAATAGTGGAGGGTTTGACATGTTGGACTGTTGGGGGTTTTGTGTTGTTTTGTTTTGTTTCTCCCTGTGAGAATTTGTAGATACCAACTTGAGACAAAGAGGATTTTGTTATTTCTCCTATTGCAGCAGCACTAACAAGCTAGTGCCAGGGAGTAAGGCTCCACTGCATAAAAGCATGGTTCACACACCTCACAACAAGCCATCTCCTGCCCCTAAAGTGTTAAAGCTGCAATTTCTCTACAGTTTAAATTGAACACTGTCATTTTCACCTTAAAACACTTGTTTCCTTTATGCATTTTCAGCTATGAGGACAATCAATTTTGTCATCAGGCTTACAGCACCCAGGTCTACCATGGCTCCTTTTTACAAAAGTTCGTATTTCCCACCTATAAGATACACAGAACCCGGCACACATATTTTTTTATATAATGAGAGATGTTCTCTCCTCTGGAAGACTTGTATTCCTTGGGAGAAAGAGGGGCAAAGTGAAAAAGCTGCATTGTTCTGTAGCCTGCCATGCTAAGAAGTTGCCCTTGCTGGGAATGCTGGATATGTCACAAAAAATGTGCAAACTGGGCTCACTGAACCCCCCAGATCTTTTAAAATAAATTAAATGTCTTTTCTAGCAGAACACAATGGAAAGGTACAGATAGATCATTAAAAACTAGGGGCTTTCAGAGGCTCTCAATGGTGATTTTTTTCTCTCTGAAAACACCAGAAGAGATGACAGACTTGATCCTTTGCAGTGCAGAGTGCTCCTGAGCACCCTCTATTACTGCGGATGGGATGGAAAAGTGGAGGCATTCAGCACTGAGCACTGCTCGTCACTTTGCACTGCTGTAAGCTGCTAGAAAATTCTTGCGTTCCACACATAGCAAAACCAGTCCCTCAGTTCAGAGTGCCTGCTACCTCCAGAATAGAGACCTGTGAATTGTTTCCACTGGAGATTTCCATACTTGGTTAGCAATACCAGTCTAGCAAAACTTTCAGATGGATTTGCACAGGAACAAACTGACAAAAGTGAGTCCATGTTGTTTTCCATCCAGGATCAGCGGCACCCTAGGCAGCATTAAGTCTCAAAAGCACATCTCATTTGAGGGTCTGCCCTAATATCTTTTCAGCAACACATATAAGAAACAACCTGGACTGACAAGGCGAGGGCCCAGAAAAGGGTGGGGCGCTATAAGAACATGGTAGAAAACTGTTACTATTTTCTTCCAGCTATCCCTGCTTCCCATTAGCCAGCAAGTTAGTGGCTTTCCTTAAAAAAAAAAATAAAAAAAACCTCAAGTGAAATAAAGAAAGTCTGACATGGGGCAGGCACAGTACAACACAATGACCCAGAGCTTGCATGGAGAGGAGGAGGGTGAGGCTCTTTGCTTTCAAACAGCTCAGTGCTGGACTGTTTGCATGGTCTCACCTTTGTATTTAGACACCAAAGAACAGTCCAGCTCCACAGTACTGTCTACCTATCATATATTGCTTGTTTCACTCTAAATAACTCTAAGGGAGGGAAGACAGCAGACAGGGAAAAAGCACAGCCAATACAAATGCAATATATTTCTACAGGTACTGAGCCTGGCCGGAGCAAGAGCTGTCCCAAAACAGGGCAGTGAATGCCTTGGGTCCAGCCATCTTTCAGTGCACTCTGCACTGCACGGATCTTTCTCTACTTAAAACTAGATTACAAACCTGGGAAACTTTCAGCTGGCTGAGAGACAGAAATATAGCTTGCTCCCATGGCTTTTCTCAGAGTTCTCAAAGCTTTAGTAATAAACTGATTTTCCTTTAAGAAATGCTAGCATACCACTGGCCTTGTGTCAATTTTCATGGGTCATCATGAAAACAAGATGGGTGGCACGAAATTAAAAGGATTTCTGTTAAGCTTACAGCCTTTGAAATCCTTTAGGTCTGAGAGATGGCAACTTTCTTCCCTTTCCCAACTTTCACTTCTAAGACACAATATACTGCTGTATGGATAACACTCTCCCTGCCATTTTCAAGTGAGTTTCCTAAATCAACTCACTTGGCAACTGGATATTTGACAAGCACAATCTACCAAGAAGCAAAATTAAAACATAATAACAAACTTAATAGCGCTAATCAAAGTAGTTACTGTTTAAGATTCTAACAGCTAAATTCTAATAAAACTTAAACAGAAAAGGTAGATGGAGGTATAAGTATAGTAGTAACACATGAACTGTTTTCTTTTAAAAGTCTCATTCTGCTAATTAAATCTTTTATCAAACATTTTCTAATATAAATTTTCACAGTTTATATTCCCTGCCCATATTTAATATTCAAGTAACAAAACTCATACTAACAACAAGAAAATACTAATGTTAGTACTGTTAGACTACTAATAGTAGTCTGAGGTAATGCAATATAATCCCCTCTGAAAATACCTAATATTTTAGATGCAATAAATAGGCCTGATAATAATAGTAATATCAAACAGCAGTATGTGAATTCTGAAATTACTTCCTCAAAGTCTCATTGAAGTCTGAATTTTTTCCTCATGTCTAACACAGGAGCAATGAAATGTCTCTCTGTACTTTAATTTATAAACCAGTACTAGTACTTCTGAGAATGTATATTTTTATCCTATAATAATTTTAAATTCTAATTTTAAATCAGAAACTATACTCTTTTTTGGGGGGGTGCCTCAAATCTGTGGTACTTTATTTGAGATCCTTTCGTCTGAATCACAGTGCACTGCCAATGCAGCATGTCATTAAAGATGAGACCTGGAATGTTACAGACTGACCATATAATAATGAAACTCATGAAACAAGAAATGGAGAGGCTTTTGAGAACCTGGGGGATGTGTTTTGGAGCACCAGTTGTTGAGAACCAGGTTTCCAGTGGAAATGAGGGCATATTTGGTACAATAACTCTAGGCACCTGAGTATATACATTTTTACATGCTCAAAGCCCTCACATTTCAACCAAAGCGCCTCAGAGAAAAGACTTAATCTTGTTGAAAGTGACCAGAGAGGCTGCATGTGTCAGTGTGAACTACATTGAATTCACTGGTGGATAGTCAAAACAGAGCTAAGAAATATTTTTTCTAATCAGAAGTGCTATGCTTGCACAAATGAAAAATTTTGTAGGAAACATATTTAATAGAAAAAAAATTTATTCCCATAGATACAATGCTTCTGTTAATCTCTCTCCATATTAAAACAATGGAATTCTTGCAGAGGAGAGGAGAAACAGAAAGAAGCAAGGGGAACAGCAGTGTGCCAGAACCAAGTTCCCTGGGTTTCCAGTGCCCCTTATCTTTCTGCTTGCTTGCCTGTGTCCCCTCTCCAGCTCTGCAAAATTCACAATGGGACAGGGGTTTCCAGACAGCCAGCTAAGATCCCATAAACAAGCTCTATTGTTTGCTCTCCTAAAACCTTGTCTCTCCAGGAAGATCCTGGCCACCCACTCACATACATAAGTACACATGTTAGAGGCTTTTTCCCCCCTAATGTTTCATTCTGATTCATCATTTAAGCTATTTTAAAACCTTGACTATTTTTCCATAGGAAAAGATGTCTAATTCCCAGGCAGTTTAAGGTAGAAAGCTGCCAGCTCTTCTGCAGTTGAGTGCCAGATTTAGGAAATGCAGACAGTATGTGAAATTCAGCAGCGCCAGAGGCATTTCAGAGGGCTGTGCAGCACCTCCTGCTCTGTAAAACAGTGGGGGCCCTGGAGCACCAGAGTTCCCTGAATCCCTCTGCTCCCCAGTTCGTCAGCAGCTGGCACCAGACTGCGCAGCACAGAGCTGACAGGTGGGATGGGAGAGAGGAGCAAGCCAAGGAAGAAGTGGTAGGATCTGGTAGCCATGGCATGAAACAATTAACTTTCACTGACTGAAGTCAGCTTGTGCATCAGCCCATCCCACAGACCCAGGTGCACAAGACAGACCCACCAAATTCCATACACATCTTTCACAAGAGGCACTTAAATTATCTCAAGGAGCTCTGTGTCTCACACACCAACTTGGCCCATCTGTAATCGCACTTCTAATATTTTATTCAACACTGACACACGAATAAAAGGTAGGAATGATGCAGTACATTCTTCTTTATAATTACCTGGAAATCAAAACATTGGGGTAGGACTAAGCTGTCCTCCAAACACATCCAAGTGTTGGATTAGTTGGTAAAATGAGAATCACACTTTCAATGACTATGGAGCATGTGTGAACAAGCGGGTACATTCCCATGGCTTTGAAGGATGGAGGTTTTACCACTTCCTTTTACTCTGTAATTTCATATTTTAAACATGAGAAAAATAAACCTTAAAATACAAAGCATTTGCTTTTAAGCAAATCCTGCCTTATTTTAATGGCTTATGGTCAACATTATCACATAACACACTGCCATTTACAGTGGAAGGCTGAGGAGAAGAACTCCCCCTGCAACTCTGGTAAGCAACAGGTTATCAATCATTATTGTGCTGTTTTACATAATTTATTTTACTGATCAACTGCTCCAGTGGAACAAAATCAGACACAGTTTGCTGCCATTAAGATATTTGTAAATCTCCATGGGATTATATAGAATGAGAGCATGTAAATGTAATATGTATCACAAATTTGGCATCTTACATGCATTATGGTTCACTCCTGAAGACAAGTGTATTCAGGAATACACTGGTCCTCCTAAGATCTAAAAGACCAATCCTTTGCTTAGTTATTCCAATTACACACCCATGTACCTTCACTGAAAGCAACGGACTCACAGAAAAGTACCAATGAAGTTTAAAAAAGAAAACATGTTGAGAATGGGAATTTGAGAGCCTCAAGCAAACTGAAAACCCACTCCCTCATGGTATATATTGGCCTAACTCCACTGTGATTAGTGTAGACAATTTACACCAGCTGCCAATCTGTTCCTTGAAAATAAAGGACAGAAACCTAAACATATTCTGGAAATCTTGGCATTGTCAGGCTAAATATGTACACATGCCTGATTCTTTTCTCTTGTCCAGTAGAGGATGCAGCTTGTTAAGACTTTTTCCAGCAAAATATATATGTTTAATTTATGTGATTAATTTCTGTGTTAATGAAGGTTGAAGGACCAAGAAGGCTGAATGCATCTATTTATCCGGGGGCCAGATGAAAATTGCTGCTCAACTAGCCAGCCCGACCCTAATATGGAAAGCCTCAGCCTTATTCAGGGTGAGAGGACAATTAAATTTTTATGCTCATTTAATCCTGTGCCCTTTCAGAGCAAAGGCTGAGAATTGTGCCCAATTTTTCCAAATGTTTGCTGTTACATAACCTTGACCAACCCACCAAATTCAATTTGTGCAGGGCCTGTTGACAAAAATCCGATTGCAACGATATTCTGACACTCTCTGGGGTTAAACCTTGGATTTAGAGGTTACAGGAAAAGAAAAAAAACCACCACTCTAAACCAGCACTTTTTTACTTCCTACCTGCAGTAAGCAAATTCATATTACTATGTATATCTAGTCAACAAAATGCTTCTATATGAAAGGAAATGCTTTAAAGGGCCTTTCTGCTTCTGACGAGCTATCTGTAGAGCTGGCAACATTTTGCTCTGATACTCAGAAAAACTGATCCTTCCAACAACTTAAATAATTTTGATTTTTTTTCCTTTTCTTGTTCCAGTCCTATCACCTGGCCACCTCCTTTAAAAGACATTCATTTAGGAGCGCTGTATTGTATTATTATTATCTGTGCTTTTGCGGTTTAGTGTAGTCAGTTTATCTTATTACTGTTATGTTCTTCAAGAGAGATTCATTTAAGTGTGACCTAGTCTATTATTTTAGGTGCCTCTTGCATCTCTATTGGGCATTTAAGAGTTGTAGAACTCTCTAATTTATTTAAGCAAGGCACTTTAAAGCAATATCTCAGTAATTTTCTTTGAGTTTAAGGAGCCCTTCTATGTTTTCAAAATGCTTGAAGTTCCTCTGCTCTTCTAAGGACTGCAAATATTTGAACAACAAATAAAAATGTTAGAAAAGCAAGTTCAAGACAGATATGGAGTCAGAGAGACAAGACAAATGAGTGCAGGTGGATTTTTTTCTACATGGAAAACTGCCAAGAATAGCCACACCAATATTTTGGTTGGCAAAGTAAAAACTGGTCATTTCCTCAAAATACCCATTTGTGACACAGGATTTTCAAACTGCTTTCATATAACTCTTTATAGTAAGTCATAACAAATAAATTAGCACAAGGAAATACTTCCGAGTAACTTTTACAAACACCACAATAAATGTTTTTTTCTATGAAACAGCACTAGAGATGACAGGGATTTTATCACCTAGAAAGTGAACTCAAAGGAAGCAGAATTCATAGTTCTGTAGAGGGGATGTTAGAAAAATAAGACACACAAGTCTGATCACATGTATGTCCAATGATGTCAGGGAGAGATTTATACTGACGCAGTCCTTTCCTATGCAAACCTCTCCCCCTGTAGCTCTCTACACAGGAGAACACAGGGCTGTGAAAAACAAACCTAGAAAGATATTTTATCAAGATTAAAAAATGAAATGAGAACATACAGAGCAAATTCCTGAGGTATGTAAATAGATAAATGAAGACCACTCACAGAAAAGCCATGGGGAGCAAGTGACATAGCCTGAGGGAGGGAATCAGGAAAGCCAGCAAAGGAGCAGTGCCCTCCCACTGGCAGGGAGGGAAGGTAAATCCATGTAACACAAGGCAACACATATTAGCCTTAGCTTAGTCCAGATCCTCACACTCTTTTCCTCCTCAGGACCAGTTAGCACAGCTGGAATGCCAGACCAGCTTCCACTGCCTCTAGCTTAATACTCATTTTTGATACTGCTGCCTGCCATCAGCTTGCTCTGAGGCTGATATAGTGCTCCTGACTGGCTGGTTTGCACCTCTCAGTGAGGGCAGTAAGAACAGCCTATGCAAACTAAGAACAAGGACCTAAGTAATTTTGGGTAATAAACTGGAAGATTGCTCCCACCACTTTCTTTCCTTCCCATATTGCCAGGAATGTACTTAGCCAGTGGGCATTTGTCAAATTTAAACTGATTTTTTGAGGGATATGGCTTGGCTTTTTTCTCAGCTTCTTGTAATTTATTATACATGATGAAGGACGAACAAATACATTGTGTGATTTTACTTTTGGAGGGGGAATCCTAGGAGTGACAGCTCCCAGGACACCAAACACACCATGTGTTCTTTTATTTTCCCTTTCTTCACAGTAATGACAGTCTCAGCTCTTGTTGCCAAGCCTCTTTGGAAAACATTTTTTAAATAAATGTAGCACACATGAAAACATGCCAGAACAGCCTCCTTCACAACAAAGATTCTTCAAGAACAGAAGATGCAAGGACTAGTTGGGCTTCATTCTGGCAAACCAAAAAACTCACTGAAAATTAGTGTTTGGTAAGCCAAGAAAATCTTATTCTCCCCTCCCCAACCCCAACTAATAGATCCTGATTAATTCCCTGGATGTAAAACCAAACAAATCTGAATTAGTCTAAAGGCATCAGTTCTAGCCAGGGAAGAAGATTAACCATGGTCAGAGTAGCCACCCACAGGAGCTATTCAGGAAGATTAAATGTTGGAACATGTCAACAAGGGAAGCAGTAGACTCATCTCTGATTTTACAGGTCAAAACATCACGCACAATGTTTTGACTGAAAGAGAAGTTATAGGTCCCAAATCAGATCCTTCGCAAGCATTTATAGAGGATATTAAATTAGGTGAACTCTTGGTCTCTTCTTTGAAAGCCATTTCTCTGCACGTCCGTGAATGAAAGACTTTGGAACATAAGTTTTAGCGTCCTCCTTTTCAGCCAGCTCCTGGGAATTCATCCATAATAGACAATCTATTATACTCACAATTTAAATATTCAAATGCATGAAAGTCCTTTTTGGCCAAACTTCACCTACTCAGGGGTTTTGAGTTCTTTCCTCATAAACAGAGCCCTTCAGATATTTGCCATCTTTTGAGACACTGCTTCAAATTTGCTTAAATATTTTGCAGTCCTCCTGAATAGTTTTGTTTCCTCAGGACAGAATAAATCAGCCAAACTCTCTGTAGGTCTCCTCAAGATAGCAGTATTTCTACCCACTGATAGTTCAACACAGACGCTTCCATCCAACATATGACCAGTTTAGTTTTTTCTCCCTTACTCACACAGCATTATTTCTACATACGTATTCCAAATCACACGTATAACTATCTAGCAATTGTTTTCCCCTAAGTCTTCTGTATTTTCAAGGGTTTCCTCTCATTTTACTTCTTTGATTACAGTTGATATAATCACAAACATCTGTAAAAAATAAAATAAAAGAGCTTGTTGTCTCATTTGCTAGTTTTTAACACTGAAATGTTGTGCGAATGAAGAGCCTCAAAGCTGTCTTGGCAGGTAAGTGAATGAGAACAAGATCTTGGGAATTTTCAGTTGCACTGGAAAAGCCCCGGCTTGGCCTAGATGTAACACTGTGGTTGGTCTCAGGAGACATGAATGGGTTAAGTTTATAAAGCACTTCATTTTCCAGCCACAGCTATGGTACCTTGAGTAATTACTGCAGCTTAAGCTAGACCACACCTTAGATAAACCTGTAATGCTGGCATTTTCTGCAAACATTTTCTTTACTGCAAGCTGTGGCTTGCCTCTCACATATATTTGCTCTCCATTCCCAACTTGGTTTTTCCTTAGCTAGTTTGTACTCAGTTGAACCAACAAATCAGAATTTGTTGATTTAGTTCCATACCTCTTCAGTCTTTGCGTGACACAACCATACCAGCTATGCGGTAACAGCTGCCGTGGGGGCCTGATGACTGCTTTTTGTGCCACATGGAAAAGGCTGGGGATGAAAGAGAAGGAGGAAATACTTCCAAAGAGAAACATTCTGTTTTTCTTAAAGGTGAAAGAGGCCACCTTGATTATAGTTAGTGTTAAGAATGTGAATTCAGTTTTGGGGATAGGTGAACATATTTCCCGGTCTCCAGTGACCATTTTCAGCAAACTTCAGAAACGCTGGTGTTAACTTTTCATTAGACTTCATGGAAAGAAGACACCTCTGGGTATAGACAGCTGAGGGCTCTGCAAAAAGCAGCAACTGTGGAGATTTTCAGTGACCTGTTTTCCTCCAGGTCTCTGCCATCACTCCTGGTAGAGCTGCCATCCCTGCAGCCCAAGCAGTGCTACAGCACTCAGAGCACTCAGGGAGCACTCCCCACTCAGGGCAATCTTCAGACAAGCAGAGATCTGCTGGACCTGTCCCTGCCAACCCAGTTCAGTCTAGAGGAAATACCTTAAAGATGAGATACAGAATCACCCCACAACTCCTGCCAGAGGGAGGAGCAGTTGCAGGTGAAAAGCTCTTTCCCTCCCAGACGTAGAAAAGGATCTCCGTCCGCAGCACCAGGCTTTCTACAGGCTGATGATAGATGCACTACACAATATTAATTGCAACAGCAATCACTAATCTGATAACTTGAGCTTTCTGAGTACATTCCAGCAAAGCAAAACAAGGTAATCCTCGTGCTACCTGACATTTGCCCTTAGAAACAAGCCTTTATGACAAACAAAAGGGTATATTAAAAGCTAAGGAAAAAAAGAAGATTAAAGGGTAGCATTTTTAAAAACACCTAGTATTTCACCTAATATTTCACCCAAAGAAAGCAATCACTGACTTCAGTCAGAGCAGAATTTGGCTAATGCTGATCACACTAGGACATCACAGCTTGGATACAAATGACTAAAAGACCAAATACTACAAATTAAATAATTTTTTTAATAAAAATCATATCACTTTTAATAAAGTTCACATTTGAAAATAAAATGGATAGCTTAACCTTATCTAGTGTTTGAAAAAGAATCACACTCAATAAGTCTTCACCTAGTAAAGAAATAGATTTATAAATAAAGAAAATAAGATCATCATAATTATGATCTAAATATTCCCATGAGTCAAAAGACTCATGACACCTAAGTTCTAGAACTTGACATCTGGACTTAAAAATCCAAATCTAATTTTCAAAAATTCTGAACTTTCAAAGCAAAAAATTGACATAGAAGAAGTTAGTCAAACCTCAATGTGCTAAAGGGAGAACAAGGATTGCATGAGGTTTTGGGTAACAGTCTGAGCTTGGAGAGAATTCGTGCTTCTGTTGCCCAAAAGGCAGACACCTTCCCGGGTGATTTGTATGCAGGGACTTGCCATTTGATTTTGAGATGCGCACAGCTTGACATGTGGCATTAAGTGCAATAAGCATGACGAGAAGAATAAATAACAACTTTAACAGCAGGAACTAACTATATACCAGTACAGAATTAGTACATTGATACTGTAAATACCTGGTGCAAATAAGACAATACATCTCAGTTAAGCTGCAGATTTATGGCACTTTTTGGAACCGTGATGATACAGCTTTGCTACTGGGTCCTGTGTTCACTGATTTATGTCCCTTAAGACTACTATTAGCATGTCAATGTCCTGAACATCTTCTCTAACGGAGTGATGCTAAAAAAGCAAAAAATTGCTTCAGATATGGTGGCGGTGGTGAGAAAGGGGAATTCCTCCCAAACATCACATTTTCTACAAGAATTAAACTCATCTTCAGCAACTTTCCTGGCACCCCTTAGTCCCCATTTCAGAAACAATTTCTTCATTTAGAAGGAATATCACTAAAGGGCAATAAGTTGGAACAGTATGCTACCAGAAATGGGAGATGCAGTCTTTCAGTGGGACCACAGACTTGGCTCCTAGTCCTGGCAGGTTGTGGGAAGCTGAGATTTAAAGCAGTGATATTTTCACCTCTACAATAGCTATTCTAAGCTGCTTACAGACAGCTTAAACAAACGAATCCTGAGACTTCCTCACTTAGGCTACAGCAAGCAAGGCACATGATTCTGCAGGTGGAGGAATTTGAAAAGCACACTAATACTTTTCCAAAGCTCTCAAACATTCTAAACCCACGTTCTCTTTCAACACGCAGAGAGCAATACAAGTTTTTCAGCACAGACTAAAGATGATCACACAGACAGTGAATTCTAAATAATCCAAAACCTCGTAAGGTACTCACACTGCCCTTTATTTCTAGGTACACAAGTCTCCAAATTCTCAAATGCAGACTCACAAACATGAAAAACACTGCTTCACTGCATTGTTTGAATTCTTTCCAGTTTCACTGATCTTGCACAATGCTTTGAAGTAAGGCTAGTTATTTTATATGCGAACTACTTATTAATTTATCATCATTTCGGAAGAAGATTATCCATATGAAGGATAATTCTGAACCCCAGCACATTCATGTATAATACATACACACCATGTTCTTCATTGAGAGAATTAACATCTACACGGCCTAAAATTCAATGGAAATAAAACCAGATAACCCAGAAGCTTTGCGCTGATTACATGTCTAAGTAATATCACCTGTGTCCTGGTAAAGATTGTCCTATTATTAATTGCTAAGTGAAGTAGTTATTTCAATTTAAGTAACAAATAACTTGAACTCATCAAGGAGCACAAGATCTTTGTATGATGACAGCACAAAGCCTCTGGAGAGTCTTCTGCAAATGTTTTATTTTCATCTCTTGCAGGCACTATTAACCACCCAATAGAAGATGACTGCAAGAACATATTTGGAAATATTGTGACATGTTCCATTTCCAGTTTAAACTTCAGGTATCAAAATGACCTATAAATAGGTATGATTTAATGTATTCCTGAGAAGAAATCTTTGTCTATTTGTATGCAGACACACAGCAACATGCATTCCTTTCCCTCTGCAGCTAGATAGGTATAAGGGAGGAATGCAAGTAACAAATCTGTTCTTCAGGTAAAAATAACTTGGCATAGGTTCAGATCCTCTGTCCAACAAGTAAACAACACAGCTGAAAGAGATTTCATAAGCAATAAGAAGCACAATAAAGGAGTCTTTCTAGGGCTAAACTCAAATAGTTGTAATTTACTGAAAGCAAGAGAAAGTAATTTTGTAGTAGAATGGATACAGCAACGTGAGGTGATAAATTGCATTTTGAGTTTCATCAGTGGCAACTGTAATGAAGATGGATCTTATTGATAAAATAATTCCTTCTACTAGCAACCTGAATTCCACCACACCGTTAACTCGTGCTCACCCAGATGTAAGTGTTCTCTGGGTACAAGCTATTCTAATACACAAACATCCACAAATTCTTAGGACTGTACTCAAACCAATGATCAGAACAGGGACAACTTCGTTTATTCTCAAGTACACCAAAATTAAAGCCTTTTAAACACAAATTTTAACAGGGTCTCATATATTTTCCTCTGTCAGTTTTGGAAATAAATTAATACTTTCAAATGTCCACTGGCTCTAAGTACTGTCTACTTGTGCCTTCAGTAATGCCTGAGTTATTTCCTACAGGACAAACAATGAGCTCCACCCAGCCAATAGCACAAAAGTAATGGGGAAAAAAACTGGAAGCTTTCAATCTTTTATATTCACCATACAACAGCCTTACAACAGAAAACATAAATGGCAATCTGACTATATATCTATTCCTAAGTACAAGCTTCAGCATTTAGTGTTCTCAGTGACCAAAACTTTTCACAATACAGCACAACACCTCTTCAGCTTGGGATGCCTGTTTCACAATAAACATATACCACAAAGTTACATGCTCCTACAGAGACAACAGTTCAGTTTGTAGCAGGTGTACCATGAAGGAACTTTTCTTATCACAAAAATGGCATGGCAAAAGCACCGTTTTGTCAAGAGGAAGCATGTGCAGGAACATAACCTTTTCCTCCTTTGATGGTGCCTATGAAGCTCCAGTTTGGAGCAGAAATGCCACCTCCAAGAAACGAGGGGTGCGCTCAGTTGTTTCTCTACAACTTGAAGAACGCCAGGAACTGTCAAGTCTTGCTGAAATTTTAGCTGGACAGCCCTTTCTCCTGAGCAGCAAGGCTTAATTTAAAGGCCAGGCAGAGGATTGGCCAGCTGAGTCAAAGATGCATGTAAGGAATATTCAAGGATTCAAAGGACCCAAAGGCCTGCATCCAGTGCAATTTCCCAGGATTTTCTGTTGAGGAACTCAAGCTCTCCAAAAGATTTTCTACTCATATACTCAATCTGCTCTTTACTGAAAATCAAACTTACACTGGATAATTGTTCACCTCCAATATGTCCCAGAACTTCAGGTGAATAAACCAGCCCTTTGCAGGGAAGGGTAACAGGAAAAACCATCATAAAACCTCCACAGATAATCTAAATTTTAATTTTGGCCTTTAGTTGGATGCATTCCTTGAAAGCCTCCAAAACACATACCACATACACAGAGGTCGTAATTGCCCTAACAAGAAACTGTAGACACACTGTTATGTCTAAAACTGCTGGAGCTCCCCATTTCTTTAATCCTCAGATAAAAATTCTCTGTTTAAAACTATGGCCAGTCACTGCAAGGAATAACATCAGAATTTCTCTGTAGCATACAACATAGTGGACTCCGGTCACATTCACAATGCAGTCTGAGGGTATTAACTTCATCAGTCTACTCCTACTGATGCCTTTGCATTCTCTAAGGCTGGAGATGCAGTCATTGTTGGTGAATCAAGGAGCTTCCTTTGAATTTCCACATGCTAAAAGGAGGAAAATCAATCTCAAATTCAATGCTCTCTCCCCCGCCTCCTTCCAAATGGAAAAAACTGCTCCCGAAGGTCACGACGGCACTACCCTCCGAATCTTACAAGAAAGACATTAGAGCAGAACACGATCCTGTGCTCCATCATTACTGGGGGATATTGGAAAGAGGACAAAGGAATGAGCACACATAAGTGGGGAGTGGGCTCTTTTCTTGTACTGGTCACATTCAACTTGTTTGTTCAAGAAAAAAGGGAGTGGAACAAGACATGCATGCCTGATGCTGTTAGTGCTTAATACACTGGAAAAATTGTTTAGGAACAGTTCATCCTTAAAATTACTCTGTAAAACCATCAGTCATTGAGATCTTATTTTATCTGTAGCATATATGTTTCTTGTAGTCAACCATATTTAAATATACTTTTCTCCCCCCTGTGTTTTTAGCTTGATTTTCACAGGTTTTGACATGGATGACTCCTTGAACTTTCCCTTCCTTTCCTGGTCCTGCTGGACAGTGATAGTGCATATATCTAGTGCTGTTGTTATCTTGGGGCCACCAGCTGTGTGGAAGATCTTTCCATGAGGAGCAGAAGCCACCTTCCAGTCTGGATATTGAGCTTCTGGCCCACTCCTGTTCACCACTGTGTCCTGTCCACTTAATAGGCTCAGTTCTCGAACAGCCCCACACTGAGGGGGGCAGCAGTAGTAGAAAGCAGTTAGCCCAATGGCAGCACATCACAGGTACTTCACTAGATCTGCTGTGGGGACTACATGAATTAATACATTGTATATTCTTTCAGCTGAAAGCGCAGAGAAAATGTGCCGTCTAATTAGCAAATGCATATTTCATCTTTCAGCTGTAGGGCTACACTGGGGAATATCCCAATTCCTCTATTCTTTCTCTCTCTCTCTCTTTTTTTTTTTTTTTTGAGAAAGGTGTGTCTGGGGTTTTAAATATACTTGACACCTAGAAGAGATATTCAAGTCAAAGATTCTATCACAAGTACTCATATTTTCTTAGACCACAAATCAAATTTTAAAAATTAGTTTTTAAATATCTCAGAATTTCTGCTTTTTATCCACTCTGGTGAGTGCAGAATAAAAGTAGTTCATATGGAAGCCAAAAACATTTGGTGCTGACATATGTTTTAAAGAACTCAGCCTTGTGTATCAAGGATCATCAGCCTGGAGTGGAACTGGATCATGAGATCCAGTCTAGTATGGGCAGCTGCAATGCAGTGCCATCACAGCAACAACATCACACACTTCTCACTTTGATAGTAACAAGTCTTCCATTTTCCAGTCTAAATTTATTCATGGACAGTGTTTCTAAAAGAAATGCAATAAAGTATTGTGCTGCGACTTACACCTTTTGTATTACTTAGATTATAGAAACAATGAAATATGTCATAAATGTCATCCGGATTTATTTTGGTGTGCTGCTGAATGACATTCAATGGTTGACTCGTCTAATTTAAGTCTGAAGCAACTGTTAATTCATGTCTAGATTGCAGCTGAACAGGAGCCAAAGTTCATTCCACTTTGGTTTTCTGCAAAATTTAAATCAAGGAAAACGCTTAGCATTTTTCTATTATTCTTATTCTGTGAGCAACTTAGCACCAGAGATGAGAAATCTGTGTCAGCACATGTGGGCTCCTGTATAAAAAGCAAGGAAGCTCTGAGAAGCTCTAGGCTGACAATGGCCAACCTTTGTCTGTGCCTAAGGTCAATTTGGCTCCAAGATCCTTATTCCTACTTTGCAAAACTGACCCTTCTCCAACAGGAGAGGACTACAATGCTACAGAAACTACACAGGGGTTCTTTTGCAAGGAGAAAACTGGCAATTACTTACTTTTTAGTGAGGCCCATCTCCAGTTTCTGCATGGCTTCAAACACAGAGGAAACGCTCACTGCAAGGAACGGAAGGGAACTACTCTAACACAGAAAAGTCTGCTACCCGAGTCACAGCCAGGTTGTGCAGCTGCTCTGAATCAGTCTGTGGTCAAATTGACATAATGTACTATCTTGTGAGCTCCCTTCAACAACTGAGGTCTGGTGCAGCTTGGAGGTTGTATGCTCTGGAGCTGGCCAGGTTTTGAGGTGAGGGAAACCACCTCTACAGCAGTGCTCAATACAAGTGCTGCCCTGAAGTCCCTGGCAGAGGTTGCAGCAGCTCCAGAAGACAAAAACTCCAGAAAAAATCCAGATTTTCATGGATATGTCACAATACCTTGCAACACACCCACTGAGGATTATGAGTTAAAAGGCAATTGCTTTAAAGCAATAGTGGCCTTGTGATATCCCACCTCAAGAACAGTGACATGGGATTAAGCATATACCCTACATACATGCAGTACATATACCTAGAGAAAAAACAACATAGGTGGGAAAGGGAGGCTACAAACAGCAGAGCAGGTTAAGTTTCCCTAGTTGAAAAAAGGCAGAAGGTCCAGAGGAGACAAAATTCTGCAGAGCCTGGAGGAAAAGTCAGGAGTACATGTCAAAAGCATTAGGGAACATCAACGAATACAGAAGAACAAATTGCAGACTATCAAATCACTCTTTTTCATTGATTACAGAGTTTGCCATTTCACAACTCCCAAGTTTTATCACTGAGCTCTGTATCTAAGAAATTTAAGTCAAAACATGCCTCCAAATCCCAGATAAATATCAATTTTGCTGAGTATGCTAAATTTAACAAGATAAACTATCTTATTTTCCCTGTATTGGGCAAATTTATCTTAGTTTAACTACTGAAACCCACACTTCCAAATCTCCTATCTGAAGTGCATCTTGACAATGATTGCTGAAGGAGTTATCCTAGCCCTTAGCTGTCTTTTAAAACCTTAAGAGCACATACCTGAGATTACACATCTCTTTCATTCTTTGTACTATCATTTATTGAAATGTTTATGAATGGGAATTTGTCCAGAGGACTCAAGCACCTGCCTGCTCTCACCAACATCAGCCATAAAATCTCCAGCAGTGTTATGCAATCATGGAGCATGTCCAGATATCATTTGTGCAAAAGACAGCCTGAGACCTCAGCTTGGCCAGGGAGAGTAGTGACACCATAGCATGAACAATAAATTCCCAGTTATGGGGGCTCTGGTCATAAATCCAAGTGAATTCAAATAGTCTAGGGACCAGTGCCTTTTCTAAGTAACAACTTCTGCATTGCCACACACTGAACTTGTACCAGGTCATCTACCTGACACCTTCAAGGACAGCCCTTATGCCCAGAGAAGAGTGTTCCATGTTATACACCAGTTAAACGACATCAGAATGTGCAACCATGACTCCAAATGTGTCCTTTCAGTAAAGCTACATGGAGTAGATGTATGTGAGGATGGTAGAAAGGACATAATGCCGTGCTCCCTCAGAATTCCACCATCTGCATTATTTAATGTGGGAATGTAAAATTGAACTCTTTTACACAAAAGGGAAAATCCCCCAAAAATTCAGGAGAGAAGCTATCAGCTGTGTCTGTACCCTACTTCTTGTCACATATATTCTTCAGTGGTAAGAAACTTCACTATGTGGGAAAAGCAATTTTTTCCACCAGCTCTCCTACAATGCCTTAGTAGCTAATTATTTTGTCTTACTCTGCCTGTGCGGGTGAACTCCAAATTGTACCCTAAGCCAGCACAAAGAAACTACAAACAGAACTTTTTTTCACTCTCCCAGGTACAGGACTCTTGTCATTTGTTACCCTCTAAATTATCTACAATTATTTTGTTTAGGAGGCTAATATGGGAACTCTGTTTAATATGACAGAAAGAACAATTTAACTGAGTTGTGCTTTGTATCACACGTTAGCAATCAGCACGTTAATAAGTCTGGAAGATTGATATCAGTTTGAAAGGCAAAACCTACACAAAACAATTAATTAAGAACGTTAAAACAAATGAACTGCTCAGGATGGAATCGGATCCATGAGACGAGCTGGTAAAAGCCCAGAAGGAAATACTCTAATTGAAAACGGCAGTAGAAGGCACGCAGTACAGTTAAACATTATCTTATCAGAAAATTAGCAAAATGTAATTTTTTTTATTGGATTTTTACAGATGTTATTTTTAACCACATCAAAAAAACCCACCTTATGGCTATTGGCACAAATTGTCATAATTACTATAATTTGAAGTCTGAGCTGTGGAGTGACTGCTCAGATAACTATCTCGTCCTCCTTATGCTGTATTAGGAAAGCAGCCAGGAGACATATCCTCTTCATGTTTTTTTGTACTAGGTTTGGACTTCATTTGTGTCTATTATCCAATCTCATTCTTGAGAATACTAAAGAATAAATTCTTTTCCCCTACCTGAAACACTGGAGAAAATCAGGAGGTTAACATTAAGAGAGGTAAAATTGACTTTAATTAACATACCAATTACCTCCCATTTGCAAGCAAATTGTTTTATTTCCTTCCACATGCTCCCTGAGGAAGTCTATCTTTTTTTTTTCCTATACATGGTCATTGACTTTGGGAGGAAGAATCAAGCTCTAAGCTCCCAAATGAGGAGAGAATCAGAAGAGAAATAGTTGGCATTGTAGGCCATGTCCCAGGAACTCTATGCTATGGGGTTACCAGCATTTTCTAGCCTTGAAAATTGGTGTGAAAGTGCTTTACATACTGTGAATTTCACAACATAGGAAATAAGCTATCTATTTTGATTGGTTTTGCTAATATCCCAGATCTCTAAAATATACACACATTAAAGAATGTTTCCTTCCTTGAAATGAATGTTTGGGGAAGTTAAAATGAAATGGGGGGGAGGGTGTGGTGGACGGAAACACCCCCCAAATGGGATATTTATTCCTTATGCAACATAACTGAACAGCATTTCGAAAATATGCAGCCAAAACATGCTTTGAACCGTGGTTGCACTAGCTCCCATGAAAGCTAAGTAAGGTTAGAAGTTATCAGAATTTCGACAAAGGACTTTCCAAGGAAAACCTTAAACACTTAAGGAACAGGAACAGGACAACCTCTTCCCCAAAGTGGTGCAGTGCCCTTCTGCAGAGCTGATGTTCTTAGAAACAAATGACACAAGTCCTGGGTCCTACGCACTTGGTAACCTCTGAAGACCCTACAGTACCTTTTTTTTCTGGACTAGAGTTCCTTGTGAATCAGAAACAGGAGTCAAGGTGAGCAACACTGTTACAGCTACAAACGCACAGGTATAACACACCTGCCACAGCACGCAGCCCGAGATGCCTGGTGCTGTCTCCTGCCTGGCCTCCAGCCTGAGGGAATTCTCTGCAATGTCCTGCAAGAGACCTGCTTGCCCAGTCCTAGGGCCTCTCAACAGTACTTGATCTTCACAGGAGAAACAGCAAGTAGATAGTTATTGTCCCTACTTTATTCATGGGTACACTTACTCACAGAGAGTATAAATAAAATCCTAGTACTCTCTGTAGCAATAAATGAATCCCGGCAACTGGAATGCTCTGATTACTCCTGAATCTTACAGTACAAATAAAAAAAAATTATAAAATTGAAAATCAGAAGGGACACACTTGTCCTGATTCCCATCACACTGCCTTGTTACAGGCAAAAGAATACAGAAGGTGAAAGCAGGACGCAGTACATAGCCCAGCAAGGCTACCCAGGTGTAATTCTGTAACTTTACCATACTGTGAAAACTATATGGCTCATATGTTCAGTAGATCTGATATCCAGGAGGTCTTGCCAACATCCCACAGGTGTGCACAGGAGTGCAGTATGTGAAAGGAAAGCAATTATGTGGGTGGGTACACACACAAAACGGTGTTTCTAAATCCCGGATGAATTCTTTCCACACATCTGCATCCATCTCAGACTGAGGAGTTAGATAAAGGGGAAGAGGAAGGGAGAAAAAAAAAAATCTCTTTTAAAGATACCTGAGCATTAATGCTGCTCTTTGGCTGGCTCTGTCCTCAAGCATTTCACCCTTCCCTAAGACCTACTTCAGCAGATCCTCTGTAAATGGACAGTGACAGGCCCAACCCAGGCATCCTGGGGTCAATACACAAGTTTTTGTTGACTTCAACCCCACCTCCTATGCAGACTGTGCTTCTAGACTGGAGGGAGGGAGCTGCAAGTAGGAAGAAAGTGAGAGAGAGGCATCCCCCCCTCCTTCCAGTGTAATTGACAGGAGGGATTTTCTTAGGGATTTTAACTTGAAAACCAAACAATAAGCTACAATCCAGTCATTGTTCTGGTCACTTTACTCACATGTTACAGACCTTTATTTTATTCTGTGTCTGTTTTTGTCCTCTCAGTTTACACTTGTAGAGGTAGGGACCTGGCTATGCATCTGTGTTTTTGGAGTGTTTCCACAATGCAAAGGAGAGGTTATACTACAAGTAGACTAAGTGTGACAAAGTGACATTATACCAGGCCAGCAAGGAGGGTAATAAAAGTTGAAGCGAGGTCTCTTGGGTCTCAGGAAACACAAACTATGGAGTCAGTTGGACTTTGTGCGTGGAGAAGGAGGGGAAGAACAACTCGTATCCCTGTATTACACTACCCTCTGCAAAATATATGCTTAGAGACGAATAAATACCGAGCAACAGGTGATTGCTGCATTAAATTAACTTACACCTGGTGGATCAGGAATGCAGAATACAATCTCTTTTTAAGTGGAGAAAAATTGGTGCTGAGAAATTGGATTAACCTCCTTTGCTGAGGAATACTTTAATCTTCTCTGTACCTCTCCAATTTCTTGTTGGTTTTTGAAGGCACGCTTTACTTAACGCAATTGTCCTTCCCTGTTTGCAAATAAAGGGCTGTATCCTGCAGTCCTTTCCCTGAATGATAGAATTTGGACCTTAAGCTGCAGTATATTATTTCTACATAAAATTTTCCCTGTTATAAGAAAGCTTAACCTTCAGTGATTGTTAGATTTACTGATTGCTAATATTAAAGAACAGCAAATAAATGTTATGAATAGATCAGATGCTGTTGTGATAGTAGAATCTAGATACATAGATGGCTTTCTTTTTTAGATCTCAACATCTGAAATTAGGTTCAATATAAAAAATAAAAATATTAACTTGTAATTCACAAGATTTCAGAAGAGTACTGAAAATAAAACCTGAGTGGAATGTAAAATCTGCTGACAAAGCAATATTTATTGAGGAGATCAAAGGCATCCAGTCAACAAGGGATACATCACCTCCACGTTTTTCTACTTCCCTCTCTTCTCCCTGTTCCAGTAACCCCATTTCCACCCTATTAGATTTTGTTATATGTGTCTCGTGTCCCCTGCCTACTGTACCCCAGCTGTCTCTAGCATTTCCCCTGCATTTGACCTGCACAACACTTCAGATGCCCAAAGCAGACAATCTCTCAATGATCCATTCCTCTTTGTTCCCAGGACTGTCAAATGCATTTCTGTACACCTTGTATGACCAAGCCCAAAACTCGGTTATGCTTTCAACTACCTGATCTCCAGAGGTGCTGAGGAAAACAAAGCACAAATGAGCTTCATTTTTTGTTCAAAACCAAAATTCTTAAAATGTGTAGGAATTTCCATATACTTAAAAAGTCTTTAGAAAATTATTTTCCAATAAAACTATTTCTATCAATACACATATATATATAAACAAACCCCCAGCCATGCTCCAAAACTCCACCCTCATGGGCTGCTGAAAAAGACCAACTCATTTTACAAGCACTAAATAACTCAAACCATCTGAGAGAAGGAAACCACGGCATTTAAATTTTTCTGGTTTTCCCTTTTTCACTTCATTTAGCCCTTTCTGCCCATGCCTGCTGCAGCCCAGGGTGCTCCCCTATCCCGGGATTAGGAGAGATCTCTCCCGATTGCTCACACCTGCACCTCAGACCAGCTCCGTTCCGCTCTGTGCAATCAGCCGTGCCTCCGTAAGGCCATCAGCTCCCGGGCTGACAGGCAAACAGAGACCCACCTGATGGGTCAGACCAGACACCTGCAAAGGGGCTGGAGAAGGAAGGAGAGGGGAGAGGGAGGAAGGGAAGAGGTGGAATTACACAATTAAAAGACCAGGTTGATGTTTTGAAGGGGAGGAGTATTATCTGCTACCCACAGGCACATAAACACCTGACTGTGAAACCAGCCCTCCTATGCAACTCCCAGTGAAGTTTGCTTGTTTAATACCCAGTGGAGTAGGTCCCATTGATAGAAATCAATCTACTGGTTTCAAAACAAGAGGTCAGGTCTCCTAACAGTCATTGTTTCTGAAATCTAAATTTAATTTGCCAACAAATATCCGTTACCAAAATGTAAAGAAAGACTGGTGAAATACTAAACTATTGCTTTGTCATAGATGCACCCTGAATAAATGAAGCCAGTGGATTTTCCTTTGTTTCAATTAATTATATCTGTGAAATAAGAACACGAAATTCTGACATTCTCCTACAGCTGGATTATGCCTGTGCCAGACAGCTGCCTATTACTGAACATGGAGAGCACCCTAAAACATCCATAGCTAAATATGATCCGTAGGGTCTGTTTATGCTTCAGTGATTAGTTTTAAGAAAAGGGCACACAAACCCCGAACTGCTGATTACTGCTGTCTCAAAGTACAAACGTACATAACAGTGTTCCTGAGAGAGTATCACAACTCTTATAAAAGTGTGACCATACAGGGCCCAGCAGAGATTAATCATTTGAGAAGAATAAAATTGTATATTAAAAAAAAAACCAAAACAAACACGTAGCAGAGAATGTCAGACCCAGGTGTTTGCTCCTGCCTATTCCCTGTTTTAGAATTCATTTCAGATTAATTCAGTGTACAAAGGGGTCTCATATCATTATTAATATAATTTTAAATCTTTTTCTGGAAACTGATAAAACTCAGGCCTCAGCTGATGTTATTTACTTCTGGGCCATCCATTCATCAAAGGTAAGGATGTGACCTCGAACCAGTTTTAGCTCTAGCTTATGAACTGAGGTTTAAAAGCAGCACTCAGAGAAGGGATGGCAGTAACCTCTGCCTCTTCAGGCAGCACTGAGCCCCAAGATCAATTCTTCTCTAATGTTACTCCTTGTTTCTAACTACTGCAGAAAGTGCAGAAACCTAATGTTGATACAAGAAAGAGAAGACATCATCTCCGTGCTTTGTAAAGGGACAGACAACAAAGCACTGTGACCTTGAGCTACTGTGGGGCAGATCATGGGCACTTTCCTTTCCAGGGCACTCTGTATTTCAGGACTAAAGAGATTTATTTTGCTCCAGCCATGGCATTTACCCTTGTAGCAACATCAGCACAGCTACGGCACCCAAAATATTTGTGAGAACCACCTCAACATTTATCTACCAGAGAGAGAGACAGGATGTGTCGAGGTGAGGATGAGTACAGTGGAAACACAGAAGCAACTGGCAAGTCTGTGTGTACCCAGTGTCCACCCAAGACCTCCCACAGGTAGGGTACCCATGGAAGGAAGGCACTGAGGAAGTCAAAGATAATTGAACACCGTGGGTCCTTTGGACAAACTGCATCACACAGCCCTCACTAACATGCCAAGGGCTCTTTTCTCTCTTATCAGGAGCATTACATTACCAGTGGTGCCAGATTGGAATGGCTCCAATCCAAGCACAGATTTGTTGACACTTCCCTGCCTCTGAGCAAGGACAAAGTTTATCCCAACTTTTCCTGTGCTTAGAAACTCTTCTTTCTACGACCAGTAAGGAACAGAAATTGTCAAACCCTTTGGATGTATCTGTTTCACAATTACACGTAAAATCTCTGAATATCCAGCAGCATACTGACAGTCATTGCTCAGTCTTGGATATTATTTTGCGGCTAAAATCAAAGTAAGAAACAATTAGCATCATCCGACTTTGTAACAGAGTATTTTAGCAGCTGAGTAGAATGCAGAGCATAATTATATGGCTACATGCAGAGATTACACACTGCGTCAAATGTCAAATCACGTCGTGTTAACCACCAAGTTATCCTGAAATTGTTCAGCGATAAGTGAGAAAGAATTTGGTCTCTCTCTGTGTGGTCTCTCTGCTGGGTGCATATTTTCCAGCTGTTATCCCCCTGACCTGCATACCTGCCGTGGACTCCTTCAAGCTTATCAATCAAGCCAGAGAACAGAAAGCCTACCCTGACATCTGACCAGCTAACAGGAAGCGAGCAGTAACCCTCTGCTATCTAGTCCCTTTCTACTTATCCCCATGATGTAGGAAATGAACCAACACCTTGCAGAAGAATAATGAATGGAGCTGATGGATCAAGGTCAAACAGGCCTGACAGGTCCTTAAAAAAAAAACAAAACAAAACAAAACAAAAAAAACCACCAAGAGCTCCTTATTTATTCTTAAAGTCAAACCAATACAGTCAACATTCACTTACAAATGATTAATGTAAAATGGAAACTTCCTGTTATTTCCCTGGTTTGAGAACCATGAATAAGTAGTGAACTTCACGAGGGCTTTTTTTTTCCTTAGAGGCCCAGAAAAGAGTAGATCACCTACTTGTGTCTTTGAAAGATCATTTCTACAGGACACACAGCCTGTCTTGGTAAGCATTGACTTATACTTGGGGAACATAGTATTTTATAGGAAAAAAGGACCAAAAGCAGTAGGTTTCCCTGCTCTTCTGCTTTACAAGTATTAAACCCATTTGTCACATGAGGGGAAAATGGACATAAAATGTTACTAGATTAGTGGAAGGACACAAAAAGGTATTGAGGCCAGGCCTGTAGAAATGACAATAGCCACACATAAGACATTTCATCCTAACGTTCTGCAGAAGCACCAGTCCATGCATCTTCAGATTATCTCCCACTGGAGAAACAGAAATTTTGCTTAGTTTTCAAATTTCTGGCAGCATTTTTTAAATCTTCCTTTTTCACTAGTCAAATAGTAAAACAGCCCCAGCCAGAATTCTATTTAGTGCTGCCAAATTTTGAAAGTGCTCTTTTCTAATCTACTGGCACTTGAAGTTTTCCAAATAAGTGGAATACAAAACGTCATGAATGAGTCCTCTTTCATGACCCCTGGTCTTAGAAGTGACACACAGGTATAAAAAACAAGATCAACATCACCTTCAATCAAGGATGTCCTGAGTTTTAGTAACAAAAATCAAAGCCACGAACTTTCTTTTAAGCCAATAAGAAGGAAATTGGGAAGGAAATTCAGGACTGGGTGTATTTGGGCTTTAAACTACTATATACCTCTGGATCTGTATCCCCTGAGGGGGAAAAAAACACCAAAAAGAAAAGACTGCACCATGCTTGGAGCTTAACTTCTTCTTTAACCTATATCCTCCCTTTTAGTGCAGCTGTTTACCACCACCTCTCTAAATCTGAGAACGTGTTTTATATGAATGCTTTGTCCAATTTTAATAGAATTTTACGATAACCACCAGATATGTAAAAAAAGAATAAAAGAACTAACAGAGCCCAAAAGAGATTAAGAGGCTTAATTACACCACACCTATGCAACATCAGGTGCTTAAGTAGTGACAGCAAAGAGATTCCTCTTCTCAGAAAAGATCAGATATGAGAAAGTTCTGAAGCATTAGCAGGGCCCACCTGTGTGTTAGTCTTAGACCACACTAATGTAAGTTTGCTTTTTTATTATTTATTTATTTTGCACATAATAGGGAATGGGGATAATATAAAGGATAACTCCAGGCACCCTTTCATAACTTTCTAGTATAAAAATTCATTAGCATTCCGCAAATAATGAACCTTTTAAAATCAACTGAATGCATTGGTTGAGTTCACTTTCTGAGATTTTTGTCTCCTCCTCTTCTCATCCAACACTTCAAAGGAATGCCTCTTTTCTATTAGAAGTCTGTGTCTTGTAAAAATTTACCACACCCTAGGATTTCCCCTCTTGGAATACACTATTCAAACTTGTAATTTGGGCATCTTATTTTTAGAAATTCCCAGAACAACCCCAGCTGGAATGTAATTGATCGGAGAAGGAAGAGGAAGGTGTGTTTTTGGTAATTGTTCTTTCTCCTTCTCCATAAATCATAGAAATTCAATATAAAATAGTTCTTCCACAATCCAGAAGGAGAACAACATACAAGTCTGGTAACTCCTTTCTAGCCCAGCAAGATACAGCTCTGGGGTGAGGAAACGTGGACACAAACAGACCAGGACTGGCATCTGAATAGGGCTGTGCAACACCAGGCAAACAAAGGGGGCAGCTGGGCTCTCAAAGGTCAGAGTTGGAGCAGCTTTGGTACCACCCTCTAACAGGAACAGCGGAAGGCAAAACCCAAATTGAGTGAAAGGTGGAATCAGGTAGACTTCAAAATGGGAATTATATCCAAATACTGCTTGAGACAGCAACAACACACTTAATGATGCAGTGCAATGCTAAAACAAACAGTGCTACATTTACTTGAGCCTCTTCACACTGAGGGCAGAAAGGAAGCCATTGGCACATTTTGTCCATGCAAATGAAATTCAAGTAAGGGTCTGGGGCAAATCTGGTAAATCAAACAGGTTAGGCCAAAAAGAAAAAATAGCAGGAGCCTACCAGGTGTTTCTGAATTTACTTTTTCTCATTCTATTTCTACACATATTAATTCTCCTGAATCACTGTTAAGGAAACACAAAAGGAAAATAAATTCATAAATTCTGTTTCCTATTTTTAAGCAGGAAAAACTTGAGGGTTTTTTAAATCAAATTTTGAAATTAGCATTAAGATACAGCTACATCTAAAAAAATAGGTAGAAATGCATAGTGCTGGCTTTTATTTCTGTTAGTTTTACAGAACAAATAGACTGGAGAGAGAAAGGAATATGAAGTCATCACAAGTAGGTTCTTTCTCTTGTCACTGTTCTACAGAGCTGTTTTATAGTCCAGAGTTACGATATCAGTGTTCTACAGTCATTTCAACTGGTATAATTACCAAAGTGTAGATTGATCCAGGCAAGCCATGTCCTCAAGGCTCCCAGAAACTGCAATAGAACATACTGAACAGGATATTAAGTATTAATGAAAAAATAGGTTCATCACATAACATACAAGCATTATTCAATAGATGATGGTATGAACTGAACAGAGAGGATATTTGATGCTATATTTGTCAGGATTTGGTGGTCTCACTCCCAATTCCTTCACTGCTGCTATAAGCAGAAGGGCCATACAATGACATCTAAATAAACTTCCCACTAGTGTTTCCTCTCAGCCATTTTAGGAGACAATTGATGGTCTCTGGTCTGCTGATAACTCAATAAAAGGAGAAGAATTTCCTATCATTAGGTAGGAAATTTACATGCAGGTAATCAATGCTCTGCAGGGACAGAGTGAAATCTGCTGCATTGCAAATGCTGCATCTTCATATTCCAAGTAAAACGAGCCCCATCCAGCTCAATTCCAAAGCTATTCAGATGAGGATTTTTTTCCTGTATTCCCTGGATTCATAAAAGGGAAAGAGTGAAGCATTTTCCCTCTCCAGCCCGTTCCTGGCTACAAGTATGAAGAGAGCAGAGAGATGACTAGCACAACCACCTTCCTCTCTTGCAGTTTTGGTTAAAGCCTTAGATTCCAGCTCTACCCCACCAAACTGCTGTGAATCTGTGCCAGGATCTGGCCAAGACACACACACACCAAACAAGAAGGTCTGCCATGTACCACAAGGACCTTGCAACACTCAGCTCTATGTGTCTATACTATGTTCATCATTGTGATGAACATCAGGAATTACTGAAATGCTGCCTATTTGTCAATCCAGGGTGCATTCATCACCAGGGCTGCATAACCACAGCACACATCAAGCCCTTGTACACAGCACACACCCCTTTTGGGTGTTCACTTGGTGCCTTTTGCACAAAAACCTCTAAGAAAATAAGGACCAAGATGCACCAGTTCTTACAGTCACCTGTGTCACAGAAAGGGCCTCTGTATCAGGCTCTGTTGCCCTGATTCAGAGAACAAAGGTATGTGCAGTGCCACCTCATGCTATTTCATCAGGTAAAAGGAAAAGGCTTCCATCTACAGTTCATTAAACAAAATTTTACCTTTGCAGTGTGTTCCACATTAGAAATAAACAGCAGCTTGGATTATCTTTGTTTATTTATTTTTGAAGGATCACATTTTTTGCCATCAAGGACAGATAAAACCTCCAAATGAAGAACACACCAGACAATTAT
>WEIT01023997.1:359-24568 GCA_013389985.1 Dryoscopus gambensis | reverse complement strand
TTCTCTGAGATTTACCATATAATATTTTCTGGCTCCAGTTGTCATATTATACTGCCAAGTTTCCTTCAGGAAAAGAAGGTGGTTTTGTTCAAGGTGCTGTAATTCGCTTTAAGTGCTCAGGTTTCTTCTTCTGTCTCCTGAAGTGCTTATTCTTCAGTTTCTAGTGCTTCTCAGGCTTGTGTGTGTCTGTGTTTATGTGCATGTTTCCTTTTCTGGTATTAGTTTGCTTTTGAAAAAGCTTTGATTTACATCTAGTTTTGCCTGCCACTTGTCACTGACTGAAAGAGGAAGGGGAAAACATATGCTAAGGACACTATATGAAGTACCTCGAGATTGTCTTTTGTGGGAAGACATCATCTTCCCACCAGGGCAGCATGTCCAGGAGCCAGAGAAAAGCAGATGTTAAATGCATTCTTGCAGAATGAAGAAAGGATGTAAAGAGTGTGTGGCCATTTGGGATGGGATGGAGACAGTAGGATACTCATAGTGGTATGATCTGGCACTGTGAATAAAAAGCATGGTCCATCTGTGAGAACAGAGGCCTTTTAAAATTTTTTCTTCCTCCTTAAGGGAAGGATATTTCCACATGGACTTTTATGACTTTGTGTTATTAACATACTGGCAAAGTTTTATTCTGTCCATGAATAAAACTGTCCAAAACTAAAGCTGAAATTTTTGCTAGCAAGGAAGAACAAATTACAGCATGCTCATGGTAAAGTTGTTGTTCAGTGATACCAGTAGTAAAGTGATTGTTTCCTCTTACCTCTGGATACTTAGCTGGACAGAGACTTTTTGGCAGCTGGGAGGGCACTAGGAAATTTCAGGCAAAACTTTTGAAAGGAGAGTTAATTTAAAATGAGATTTAAGTTGGGAATAAGATGGTTGTTCTAGTGATTAGAGGATCTCACCATGAAAAGTTACAGCAAAAGCCATATACCTGACCACAGGATGGTAAAGGGGTTTTCTGTGCAGGGCTTTTTTTTTTTTCCCGTTATTCTTGCACTTGCTTTCAAGGATTTCTTTTGTAAGTTTCTTTACAGTCAGGATAACTGGAAGGTGTTGTGAGCTCCTTCATGTCCTGATAGGAGAGTGTCATCATACAGGGAGGAATTTTCCATTGAGTTTAATGTCCCTATTAAGGAAGGGACATTGAATTAAGCTGCCTGAATTAAGACAGCTTCATCTTCTGTGGACAGTTGTGTTTAGAAGTGAAGCATCCAGCAGATGAAGATTGTGGGAATTCATGCATTCCTAATGGCTAATATACCAGAAATGAGCCTTACAGATGTGTGCAGGCTTCTTTGCTCAAAACCTGCCCTAACCAACATATTTACAGAGACACAATAGATAAAGAAAACAGAATGGAAATTTCTTTTCTTTATTACTTTGACATCTTTTCTTCATTCTCTATTTTATTTTGGTACATTTTGATGTAGAACATGTTAACTGCATTGTTGGAAGACCAAACCACAGTTAGCTTTTACTTCTCAGCCGTTTAGCTTTCCCAGTTCAAATATTGTGCAGACTGAAGTTTTACTTGGAATCTACTTGGGGATCTCACCGAGAAGCTTAGCACCTGTGAGAATGATGATGAAGGCAGAAATGAGCCTTTCCTTTTGCAGTGGAAGGGCTAATTTGGCAGAGCTCCCCAAAAGGGAAGTTCCCAGACTATCTGTATTTTGCATCTGAATAGGGAGGAGCTCTGCATTTCCCTTAGCCAAGGCACAGAAGGCTTACAGGTGACTGGAGAGTAGGAGTTTTTAAAGAGGAATGCCAATATATAATGTGAAGAGAGGGAAGCTTTGTAATTATGTTTTATCTCAGACAGAATAACAAGATACATTTTTATATGTGTATATATATATATATATATACACACACACACACACTGGGGTGACCTGAAGAAGCTGGAGAAGCTTCTGGTTTGTGTGCATGCTGACTTCATGTTTGTTTGGTATGTGTTTTTTTTTTTTTTAATAAGTCTACTTTCTAAAGCAACAAAAGCAAATCTTTTTTTTCTAGCATAAGCAGAGTTTTAAAGCAGTCCTTTTATGCATTCACTTAATTGATAACTCACCTTTTTGATTCTAATTTTACTTCAGAGTAGATTACAGGGGGTTTGAAATGGTATATATATAACTTACAGTAGTCCACTGTAAGTGGAGCAGGAGGGGGAAAAAGATCTAAAAAAGCTTGGTGAAACTATTTGAAATATTTTTATCCTTTCTTATTCAAAATATCAAATGGGAGCTTCACTTCTTGAAACCAGAAAGCCCCCCACCGTGCCCTAGGGGAGTTCTGCCAGATGGAACATGACAGAATAGGTTGGGAGAGATACTGGGATGGTCTGGTATTAACTACTACAGTAAGAAAGTGCCTTGTAGGAAAATGACAGAGCGACTTTGTTTTTCTTTTCTCCATAGGTTACACAGTCTGGGCTCATAATCTTATAGCAATTGCTCGTCTTCGTGGCTCTGACCTGAAAGTACTGGAGGTCACAGAAGAAAGCATTGAATTTGACCAAGGAGAACTGGTTGATCAGGATGTGGATCCAGTACACAATTTCATTGAGCAAGTATCTCTTGGATTGGGTCGACCTTGGCACGCCGTCATGGACATAGAGCTGCTCAGTGTCTTCACTGAGCCAACCCGTCACTTTTACAGAGAGATGCAAAGCTTCAGTGAAGGCATTTAGCTCCTTAATTACAATTCCTGTGGTTACATATGCAAGTAGGGTCCTATTATGTTTTTTCGGTAGTGTGAATTAACCCCTTTTGTGCTGTGTTTAATCAGTATTAGCTATATAGAATTATATATGTGTATTCTACTTCTTGATCAAAGAACGTAGTCGGATATTGGTTTAGAAGCTGAAAGTGGCAGTGTTTAGGGTTTTCACGGTTAATGGACTTGTCTACCAAACCTTGCAAAGATACAGCCAAAGGCTGTCTGAGGTTGCCGGCTAACTTTACTTTAATTGAGTAACTGCATTTTGAATTATTTTGCTATTATATTGGAGTCCTGTGCTTGGGAGCCAACTGTTTTTAATACCCATATCCATAGCCCAGTGGATTTCTATGCTGTCATTGTGTGCTTAATCCAGTAGCATGCTACTTAATAGGCTTAAGGGACGAGAAGTCTATCCAGGGCTGTTCACTGTAAGACTCTTACCTTGCTTGATTTCACGTGCGGATTCTGCAGCATGGCTTAACTCCATTCTTGGCTTTCCTTAGCTGCTAAGCGGCGGTGTGAAACACTAGCGTTCAGGTTCCTGCACTTGCAGATTCACTCCATAAGCTGTAGTCTTTTGGATTCTTTGCAAACTCCTCCTTGTTTGTTCTCATGTTCTGTCATCTTCCTTAAAAGTTAGCTTTGGGCCAAAGTTTAAAAGGAAAAAGCAAGAATGTGTGCTCTGGTGAGGTAAACGCATAACAGTGAAGATTTCAGTACAAAGGTCTACACCTGCAAACAAACATTAGTCGTGAAATCCCTAACAACCAAGTCACTGGATTTTCTCTGTCAGCGCCTGTGTCAGCTGCCAAAGAATAGATTAAAAACGAAGAAGTGCCCACATGCTGGCAGGGGCAGGCCAACTTTTGGCCAGCCAGATACTGCTAGATTGTAATATATAAGGTCGAATTTCGACCTGTGGTACACAGCTGTGCTGTGGCTCAGTCAGCAACCTCAGAACTCTTAACAAACATGCACCTGTTTCACTGTGAATAGTGAATGTAAAGGAAGGAAAGGAAACAAATACAAAGCTTGTTCTATCACAGGTATGAGCTGCTATGATGCATGAAGAACATTCCATGAAGTATGTTTTAAAATCTTGTTATATCTGAGAGGCTTTAGAAGCCGATGTAACTGTTTCAGGGCAACCGCGGTACAGACGTGGTCTCTGTGAGACTTCCACCTGACCCCAGTTTTAAGTGGTACGAATGTTGTGCATTTAATGTTTAAAGGACAGTCTGCAATAATAAAGTAAGTGGCCAACGTGGGTGCCCAGCAGTGCTGAGACCTGGCTGCTATATTGTAAGCTTTGGAAAACACAATTTATGCAACAGATGTCCAGATATGATTCTATTTATGGAAAAAGTTTATATGTGTTTTACAAATGGTTTTACCATCTTATATTAAAATGACCTTTTGACAGGTGTGCGCTGTTTTGTCTCCAGTGAGCACATACCATGCGGATTTTATATGTACATCAGTAGAGTGAATCCACTGGCACAGTGTGTGTATATGCCAGATGTGGTGAGATTTTATCTTATAAATGTGATCAGATTAAAAAAAAATCCTGACAGAAAATGTAAGGAAACCAGCTGAATGTTTGAATTGATGACTGATGTTGTATGGTTTATGTTAAATGTTATATTCTTTTAATCAATGAATAAAGCATTAAAAATTGATCTCTGTATAAAATACTTTATTGTTATCAGCATGAAGATTTTTAGAATTAAAATGCAACATCGTTCATGAGATGTGTATAACTAGTAGCTCCCATTGTGTCTAGGTCAGCAGAAAAATCTAAAATAAGTCACACAGAATTTTTTTTAAAATTTGGCTGAATTTTGTCAACATTTTTTGGGGTGGTGGAGGAATGGGAAGGATGCTTTACTAAAGATCAAACCAGTTAGCACAAACAGTATATCATTATATGACCTATTAGACTGATACAGTAAACTGTGGATTGTAGAAGACTATTTTTGAGAAATTACTGCATCAATTGCAATTGCTTAAATCAAAATCTAATGTGCTCAAGAAAAATGTGTAGTACTTCTTTGGTGTCCCACTATTAAATAGATTATGAATACCTGCAATGCTTCAGTTTGACGTTTTATCCATACTCAGAGTACACAGCTGTGCCTTCTGAATGGAAACTGCAGATGTCTGGTCAGCTGTTGGAGAGCTGCTGTGCCCTGCAGTGGCTGCCTGTGCTGTGAGGCTTGTCAGAATGGCTGGTCAGTGTGTGCGCGCCAAGCACGGACTTCATTTGAGCTTCTGAACTTCATGTAACCATAGCCCAAACTGCTGCCAAGTGTGAGAACTGCAGTGCTTGTTGAAGCAGTTTCCTAGATCCTCCAGATTTGGTAAGCAAGATCATTTGCCAGCATACTGGAGAGACGCCGTGGTTAATAAGGGTAAGGTAAATACAGCTTTTCATGTTACAGTAAAATGAAATAATGGGACTTGTCTCAGTGCCTTTCAGGGCTCAGACTCAGGAGGGAGGTTTATGTAGAAGTTAAATCTGGTGGTGATTGCTCAGCAGCATCTGAACCTGAAGTTTGGTCATGAAGAGTACAAGATTTCAGGAAGTCACACAGAGAAAGCCAGAAACAAATAAAGCAAGTTCTGCATCCCCTGGTTTAAACAGTTTCAGAATGGTAATTTTATCTCTGCAAGCTACTGCATTTTATGGGTAACTGCCTTACAAAATGGAGTTGTGAAGTACCCTGTTGCATTTCTGTTACATTCTGCTTTGTTTTAATCAACTTCATCTTGAAAGATAAGATGAGGAGCAGGAGAAGCAGCCCACTTGAGACTACAGTAGAGAGATGGTGCAGCCCTTTCACTCGCTGCAGTTGCAGCCAGAGCTGTTTCTTACCAATGGCTGTCCATTGTTAGTGCTGCAGATCTGATTCTTTTCATACAGTCTGAAGTCTTCTCACTGGGTTTGGCTTGTGTTCAGGGAAGAAGTCAGCGTACTTAAAACAGATGGCTAGAATCTTTCTATCTGGGCAATTGTATGAAGTCCAGTAAAGCAGAAGTGCATGGTGAAAGCCGTATCTTGAGCAGTGCTGGAGAAATGCACCCCTGATTTTTCTCCTGTCTGAGGAACAGATAAAAGTGGGGTTTGTTGTCTGCCTGTATTTTCAATAGTAATCTTTATTAGTGATACCAGGATGAAGGGATTCAAGCTGAAGTGATCTGTAATCGTTAGGAAATTAAGATGGTCTTAATATTCTCTTGCATTTGCAGTGGGACCTTACAAAACTATTGTGAAATTACTTTGACTTTGCATCATCCCAAAAGGAATTTTACTGTTGTTGTTTCTTTGTATTTCCTGAAGAGATGGCTATGTCAAGTTAGTCTTTTGCATTCTAGGTTCAGCTGCAGGAGCTTCGAACACAAGATTTCATCTATCAAAAGTGGGTTGCTTATTCTTTTGGGGGTGGGCGGAATAGGGACTTCACCACATACACTTCCATGTGACCTTTCTACATTTTACAGGTTATCATCTACGTGTTTCCTATTGCATAAACCTGAGCTTGTTTCCAAATTTGCAAATAAAATTTTGAACTGCTACTGGGGAGGGGGAAAAAAAGTCTGAAATGATACCATTCTCTCTGCAGGATAATCCAATCCCATGCTTTTCCTGCATTATCTTAGTCCAGCTATCTTTTCTTTTGCCTGCAGCTTTCGGTACCATTGTGGGCATAGAGTAGACTGTGTTGGTGGAGGAAGAATTTTTCAGAGTTAACTTAGAACAAATATTTAACCCACATGGGGGAAATACTGTTTGCTCAGAAAACATAGATACATTCATGAATAGCTTTTGTAGCCTCTCAAGTGAGCTGGGCAAGGAATGAAAAAGGTTTACGGCAGTGTTACCAGCCCAGGATTTCTGTGCTATCCCCTAGTTTTATGTGCAGGGGCAAGGCTGTATTTGGCAGTTCTGGTTCTTCCTATGGCTGATGACAAGGGTAAGGATAAAATGGAGTAATTCCTTTGAGAATCCTTGTGAAGTCTCTCAGACAAACTCATAGCCATCAACTACTTGGTTTAAAGTGATGCAACAGCCACATTGAACTACATGGTTAATTTAACATGGATGGTGCTTAAAAATGTGTCTTGTCAGAATCTGTCATTGAATTGCTGGAGAACAAAGGGTTATCTAAATGCTTTGAGGGCTAAACTAGAAGCAGAAAGGATAAAGAAATTGTAGGAATGAGCCATGGAAGAGTTCTACAGCTGAAAGAAGCCAGTGTGGGGATAATGGTAGGAGCAGTCCTGAGCTACAAGAGAAAATGCTCCCTTGGCAGACTTGACCTAAGCAATTACAAAAAAAAGTGGGCTGGAGGTTTTTTTTTGGTAACTTCTAATTATGGGGTGTGGTGGCTGCATTTACATTAAAGCCTGAAACTGTGTGTTATGTGTGCCTGCATGCAGAGAATGGCGACTGGTGGTTGAACTGCTGCTGTGAGTTGGGGCTTGCTAAAACCAGTTTGCTTCTTTATCTTAAAGGGTCCCTTACCAAACGACTGCACTGATTCCTTACATAGTTTTCAAGTTGAAGCCACTCTGTCAGAACAGATCCTGCTCCTAGCAGAATCTTTAGATTGTACAGTCGTCAGTAAAAGCGGAGCGTGGCTCTGTCCAGACCCAGCCTGGCACTGGTCAGCCCTGCCCCGGCTGCAGCTGGGGGCACCGTGCCTGCTGGGACAGCCGTTCCTGCCAGGGAAGCACCACACGGGAACCGCGCCTGAAGAGGTGAACGAGGTACCACACCAAATGCTTTCATAGACACGAACTTATTAATGCTGCAGTTTGCCACTTCGTACTTGTACTTTTTAATTCTGCTTTTGTCCAGCCCAGCATTTTCCAAATGCTGGTGTTAAAATCTGAAGCCTAATAAATGGAATTCGTGTTGAGACAGTAAAAAAAACCACCCCTCCTATTAGTTTGCTGCAGACATACATCTTCAAAGCCAAGGGCTAGGCTGTGCTGGAGCATCTCCTAGCTATGACTCCTTCCTCCCAGGTCATAAAAGCCCCCTGTACACATCTTCAATTAACACTACTCCACTCCATCTGTTGAAGAGTGAGGGGAGAGTTGCTCAGCTTTGCTGCTGCTCCTTCCCCCTCAGTGTCATGGCAGGAGAACTGCCATGTTTTTAAAGCCTGAGAGCTGAAAGATCACCAATGAGGTCATTAATAGAGGGGACTTGAGTGGAAAATCATGGTTAATCATCTTCACCTACTTCTATTATACCACGTTACTAGTGACATTGCTTTCATTTTCTGTATATTTTTATTAACCGTTTCCATTTCTTTTCACATCCTACTCATAAAGCAGCAAGCATCACTTTTGGCATGCAGAGAGACTCCCTGTACAGCTCAACCAGGACAAAGCAGCTGGACTTTTACAATAAGGTTCACATGATTTAATTTTATACACCTCTGAAGAGATTATTCAAGTTAGAAATACTTAATTTAAAATGACTATTGTACAGTGGAAATCACTTATTCACAATATTCATAGTTATTTAATTCTTTATTTACAAAACACTATCCTGAGAATTTTCTCTATTAAGCTTCAATTTGAGCAAAGTAGTTTGTATAGACCTAAGTAACAATGGTTACTTAAGGAAAAATGCCAGTAGGAGAGCACAAAGCTGGTTCAGGACATTCCCTAAATGAGTGTCAAGTCTCCTGCTGTGGTTCTGGTTGTTCTACAGCTGATGGATTTGACTGAGATGGTTCAACTCGATTTTCAGGAGGAGGCGGTGGAGGCAAAAATCCAGGTCGTTGAGGTGGATAGTGAGGATAAGGTCTCATTGGAAATGGATTTCTTACTGTGAGAGAATCAGAGTAGTCCGGTTAATATCAATCACAACAGGAAACATATATACACCTGCTTCTCTTGCTGTCTTACTGCTCAGCTAGGCCTATCTAAGTAGGAGTCACATGTCAAGGTCCAAAGAGACAGAGATGCCAGGAAGGAGGAGGGCAAAACCATCACTTTTCTCAGTAGTTACCCACAACAGTCTCAAAGCAGCAGCCAGCCACTGCAAGCTCCTGGGCTGCTGCTGCCAGCATCCCTTTCAGTCTGCCACAGCAGCCCTTACCTGCCATTTATATTGGCAGATAAATGGCTTAGTTCTTCACACATACTCAAGAGAACAGCAGGAGTCAGAAAGAAGCCCTGCAGTCTGATACTGACATCTTGCTCCACTCATGCAAACTCGAAGGGAGAACAGTTGTTTTGGGACTGTCCCTTTGCAGGGCACCAGCACACCTCAGAGCCAGAGGATGAAACTTTTAAGATTTATATAAGATGCAACTTCATAGGAAGGAAAGGATTAAGGTAACCATCTACTTGCTTTCCTACCCCCCCCCGCCAAAAGAATCCTTTAAATGCTCAACAGTACATGCAGGTGTATTTTCCAGCCAAAGCTAGTATTTGTAAAAACATCAAGATGAGCTGTTGGGAAGAAGGAAGTGTACAACACAATGTTGTAATCAGAAAAGATGCTCCCTGTTAGCTGAATTAAGGAGTGTGTGCAAATACGTGCATGTCCACCCACTGTGGTAACTCACTACCTGCACAAAGCACTCACGTTCATCAGTTTGAAACAAATGCTGGCAAAAGCCACGTACTTGGCAGCGGAGGGCGCGGAGGCCCGAAGTCTCGTACTGGAAAGCATTCCCGTGGCCCGTACACGCCAGCAGGAGGAGGGGGAGGAAAAGGAGGTCCTCGTCTCATGAAGGGTACTGGTGGTGCTCTAGGATCCACAGGCATCAATGGAGGTCTGACTGGAGGGAAAGGTGGGGGTGCAAACCCTGAACTGACACCTTCACTTTCAGGTGCCAGCGACTGATCAGGGAGCGAGTTCTGCAACACAAGGAAACCAGGGAAGTTAGTGGAGGGAAAGGGAACATCTCCAGTCCCATCAGGCCCACTTTCATGTAGGTGTGACACTAGCTAAGGGCTAGTTCCAACTCTGCCTTAGCTACAGTGTAATCCTGAGCAAGCTAACTACGTGTACCGACCATCCGCTTGACCATAGCTTCATCTTTTGGGATATAATTAATTTTCAACAGGGACTATATTAGTAATACATCAAAATTAATTCACAAGGCAATAAGTGTTGTGATAAAGTATACATGTAATTTAGTAATTTGCACTGCAGAGTGCAATATAATGTGACCAATGGACTACAGACAAATGTTTCTATGTTTTTTGCAGAAAATAAAAGCTTCTTTAAATCAAGCTTCTCTTTAGCTACTTACGGTAAAGTTAGAATGGTCCTTCATCCCCTCTCCACTTGGTTCTGTTCGTGGACTATGTTCTGAAGATGTCTGTCCATCTGTACATGAAAGTTAAAAAAGTTATTCAGTGCTGATCTCTTTCTCTCCACCAATTTAGTATTTTTTTCTGAAATCAGGATAGATAGGCAACAAAATCAACAGCAAGTATCAGTTCAATTTTCCTCCTCCCAATAGTTTATTTCTTTGGTAAACCCCACGTTGGGAATGGCTGTGCTATGATAGGCTCTTGGCATAGAGTTGACACCAATCCTATCCAAGTATAACAAAAACCAATTCCCTCCTTGGCTGACAAATTTCAAGAAGACTTCCAGAACTGCATCAGTTTTGGACAAGCCATCAGAAACAAACAAACAAACAAACATAATAATAATACTCTCATTTATCTTACTTTATAAGTAAAGAGATAAATAGAAATTTCAGTGTTTTTACTTTTAAACTTTGCTGGGAACAAGTATTTTCAATGACAACTGGAGAAAATTATTAAAGGGAATTGTTAGAGAGTAGAATCTGACTGGATATAAATATACTAAATATATACACTAAATATATACACTTTCTTTAAACAAACAAACAACCCCCCAAACCTGGGATTTGAAATATATTGCCTTCTTATGCTTTGGCTTAAATAGAGATGATTATACTAAAAAACAACAGACCAAAACAAGATTTCTAACTAGTGACTGAATTTTTATGTGCATTTTGTATTTCTACTTCTTGAAGGCAAACAAAGCTTTTTTCTCAGTGAACAGGTAAGTGTTTTCACTAACTCTAAATTACTTGTCATTTCAAGCAGCCCTGGCCTTGCTGATATTGTTACTTAATCTAAAACATTTCAACTCCTATGTCACACAGAGAATATTCATGCCTTGATATTTAGGTTGCGTAACACTTTCCATTTTAGGTCCTTGTGAAGTTGCTCACAAACTCTGCCAACCTTTAACTCTTCTTTCTGACAAGAAGTTCCCTGCTCCAGGAGTTTCCAGTTCCTCAAGTGAAAAGTTTTTATAGTTTGCCACGCCAGCTTAGGAAAATCCATATTATTTTGTTCTCTTTAAATAACATTTTGATCATCTTCCTAAGAAGTGTAACTTGTTCACTCTTAATGAGCGGGAGCCTTGATTTCAGTTCTGTCAGATACTCTGCTGTTCTTAAGTCAGATGTGCTGGATGGGCTTTTTTTTAGTTGGTTGGTTCTTTAATTAAAGGATTTTTTTTACAAATACTCACCCAAGTCTAGTGAAATTATGTGTCTCTAAAAAGCAACATTCACGCACGCTTAACAACCTATTAAACACTGGCAACAAGATTATCCAAAACCCTGTTGCCATTACAGTGGGTTTGAATCACCCAAGAATTGAATACAACGTTTAAAAAATAAATAAATATTTGCTTGCCAGTGCCTGAAGAAAGGGGTAAAAAAGGATGCAGTAAATAAGTGCCAAGACAGTGCACCTCTCCTGTCCTTCAGTCAGCAGCCAGGTGCTAGAAGGAAGGCCTCTGTGGAACATGAAGTATTAGAAAGCAGAAGTGACACAAAGGAGAAGTGAAACAGACAGAAGGCTTGGGAAAGAGGGAAGGGCAGTAGCTGCACAGGGAAGAACTGTGTTCCAATAAAGAACAATTCACTTTGAAACCTGAACCTTCAACCTGAAACTAAATTCAGCCTTCCCAGATCTCACACTGGGACACCAAGTAGCAAAGGTTCTTTCTCCTCTTGCCAGACACAGTGCAAGGGAGATGGTAACTTCCTACTAATCCTGTCAGTAACTGAGTCCTGCGCGGTGAAATTTCTGTTCGGAATTTAATGGCTTCACCTCGCTGATGAATCAGACACACGTGACTTACCAGGGCATTACATAAAGATGAAAAATGCTTAATAAGTATTAAGTTTTTAAGCTGTCAGTGATAAGGTCTCAGTGACCAAAACTTTGCCTATGAGCTTCTGGAAGTTGCCAGGTGTCACGAACTAAAATGTATGTAATTGGCCAATTCAAAACTAGTGGGTCAGTAAAAGGTGTGATTAAACTGGGGGCAACTGCACTGTGAACTGCAAAAAGCTGCCACCATGGTGAACAGTTTGAAGGAAGAGGCCTCAGGACCTTCCACCTCCGTGCACCAAGCCAGTGGACACTTGAACAGTAGGCTGTTTGTTTCACTCTTTGTGAGTCTAACCCTTTCTAACTTTACCAAATGTGGCATGGAAATGCAAGTATGGGTTTGTGATGTTTTAATGCTGTGATGAGCCTCATGGGAGGGACCAAAACAGACTCCAAAACAATTATGAATGGTTAACATACAGAACAGTGAGGGTGGACCAAAAAAATACCTCATGACTGCCATTCATGGAATCCCACCCACCTGACAGCAGGGAGGGCTATTGCTCCAATAGGGAATGGCTGCAGCAAAGCCAGCAGGCATTAAAATGCTTTCTACACAATGGAACCTCATATCTGTGGTAGCTATAAACCTGTCCTGTTGCCACAGCTTACTGTGCACAGTCAGCTTACACTGAGATTTTCCATTTTAGAGTATCATGGAAGCAGTTCTCACCTGTTTTATCAAAAGACTGCACATTGTAAGTTCGTAGTTCTGCTGGTCCAGAAAGTCTTCCAGTATTTGGAGGGTTAGGGAAAAATCTTTCTTGTCTTCGAGCAGGAAGAACTGGATCAGTGTAAGGCTCACCTAACATTGAAGAAACCACAAAACAGGTCTGTGAAGATTTACTCCTCCCATTCCACATAATCTTAGACCAGAAAGATTCTCTGGGTATCTTACACTCTTGTAAATATACAAAGTGTCTATTAATCAGGGTGAGCAAACAAATCTTAAATAACCCAAACAGAGGAATCCTACACCAAGTATATCCAAGAGCTTATGTTTCTGAAGAGGTGCAAAAGAGAAAGTTCATTGATTTTTGGTTTAACACACAGCAGGATTTTGAAAGTTAAGATTGGCTAAGTTATAAACAGTGGGGCCTTGAAACAAAGGTCCAGCCTAGCAAAGAAGATCAAAGATAAAATAAGGTACTGTTTAAGCCATTCTTAGGTAAGAATGCTGGTTTCCATTACGTTTCATAGTGCTGTAATATGTTGCCACCAACTTGCTGGCATCAGATCTAGCAATCCATCACGTAGCTACAAGGCAAACTGTATCTGTGAGATCCAAGTGCAAAGGTGGGCTAAGAACACCAAGGAAAGGCCAAGAAAACAAGACTACCTCTCTGCAGTATCCTGTCAACAGACCAGACCTGCCAAATGAGAAACTACATCCTGAGAGGACCATGAGTTCTACTGCCAGGCTTTCACACAGATCTGTATTGCTCAGTAATAACTGAGGTACCTTAATCTGTGTACGTTACCTAAATTTTTATTTTTTCTAAACTTGTAATGTTTTTTCTTCTTTATTACAGGTATCCAGGAAGGTTGTCCACCCCCCTCCAAGCTTTAACTTGAGAAATATCAGCAGAATCCTCTTTAACTCATCTCTGCCTTTCCTGAGTGGTAATGTGCAGTACAGATATTTAGCTGAAGAAACTTCTTCTCTGAGAAGACTCAGAAATCAAAATCAGAAGACTGATTTTGCTGCTGTTAGTCATTGAAGAGACAATATCAACAGGAAAACATGTGCCAGACAGGATGAATGCACCATGGTACTCCTGTACTAGTAATATAAATGGGGTTTTTTTGTAAAATAATATTTTTCAACATTATCTAGTTTTCATTTAAATAAATTAAAACTTTTTACTTCTCAGCTCTTTTATTAACTATGCAGCCCAGACAGGTCTTTTGATGCACTAAACAGTCTCCCAGTAAAATGATGAAACCAAACAGCTGATTGTCCCCTGGTAATACCAACACGTATTTAAAAGATAGCAGAGAAGTGCAAGTGAACCACACTGTTCAAGAAGAGGAAAAGAACTACTATTCAAAAAACCCAGTTCAGTTGCATGTGCAGGTCCAAGAAAACATTTAATATTTTTAAACCCAAAATACTTAAATATCTACACTGCAGGTCAGTAACTCCCATTTTCCATGGATACAGTAGCTAAGCAGAGTTTTGTACCTGGTAGAGGCAGAATTATCCTGCGTTCTCTTTCCCAAGGAGGAGAGAGGGATCCAGTATCCGACGGTGGTCTGTGGGGGTCAGGTAATCTATCAGAATTCAGCTCTCCTCTTTCACTACCAGCTTCGTACATGGCAGTTGGTCCTCTGGATCCTAATCGAAGAAATCAGATAGTTATTCAACCTTGTATTTTAAATCCTCTACTATGGCTTTCCTCATTAAGTCTGGAAATAGCGAAACAAATCATGAAGTGCCAGCACTGTCAAGACACAAGAGGTGCACGGCTCCACAGGACTCTCCAGCTGTGTGCTGATGACCAGTTATGTCTACGAGAGGTGTTTAAAGGTGTGCAATGAAAAGCTCTTAGTTCAATAACAGCACAACATAGAGGACCTGCAATGCTTTTTAAAAAACTAGTAACTTTACAAGTTTCAGTTAATTTGAACCAGAAACTACTACCCTCATGATAAATAGTCTTCTCAGTGATAAAAACCTGCTGCTAATCAAACTAAAAATTAGTATGCTGAGAGTTAATACCAGTGTCATAAAACACCCATCTGCATTCAACATTCTTCTGGTTCTTTCTAATTCTTTATTCCAGAAGAAGAAAAAAACCAAACCAAATCAAAAAACCTGCTAAGGCCAGGTCAACACATAATCAAGTGCAGTACAAACTGTAAATATGAGTGATTTTAGATGGCAAGCTTCCTTTAAAACAGACTGGGTCTGAAAAATTACAGAAATACTGAATTCTGCTGTCATTCTCTAATTCTCCATGCTAAAATTCAACCTAAAACTTGGAAGCCATTGTATGTCTTGTGTACTGTGAGATAAGTACTATAATTGCAGTTATTGAAATCCTTATAGGAGAGACATTTGGACATATTTCCCACTAATTAAGTACAGGGTTCAATGGGTGTAATGGTAAAAATAAATTCAACAGTAGCTTCTTTACTACCTGTAACAGATGCTGAGCTTCACTCTAGCTTCCATCAACATCAAAAATATGACTGGAGGGTATTTTTCTTCCCTTACAACCCATCCCACCCCATCTTACTTTTACCTACTCCTGAATCTCTGAATTGTACTCCTTACACACAAACTTCCTGGTCCCTTCTATCAGCAGGGAAGAAACACTCTCCATGTATGATGGCTGCTCAAATTTAGAACAAAGGGACCGGAAACAATTTACTGAACCACTAACTTTCTAGTACCACAACCCCTAATAAAACTGCCTCATGTTTTTGACAACATTCTCTCACTGACTGTAGACCAATGAGATGGAAGGGGCAGTATTGTTTCTTCAGAAAACTAATTTACTCTCTTTTACTTTAAAATCATGTTTATTTCAGCAGAACCCCATCTGTCCAAGAAACAGAAGACAACTAATAAGTCTGGCTTTTCACTTTTCCTAATTTATGCTTCTAAAGTGAATCCACTGACCAACCTACCAATAACAACTAGATTTTCAATTGTACTGTTACACATTAAACAGCTTAGAAGCAAGTTGAAAAACAGGAAGAGTTTGTCCAATGAACTGTTTATGTTGAATTGGTTGTTTTAATACTTTTTGTCACGAACAAGAGGAAAAGGTGTGACAGGTTTATAGGAGAGGAGAGAGAAATCCAGAATAGGTAAATTTTCAAGTTTAAGAATTGTACCTCTTCCTCCTCCTCCACCTGGAAGCATAGGTGAAAGCCTTAAAGGACCCTCCAATAAAGTTGGAGGGGAAAGAAAAGCTCTTGTTTCAGATGAAGGCCGGCCCATTGGTGAGGGTCCATATGGGGAATGCTCTGGAACAGTTAAAACAAAATACTCAAGTTCACAATACTTAGTTTAACAAACTGTATAAATAACTTCTCAGGTGAAGTTAAAAACTAAACTGTGTAACTGAAATGAAAATTGTGCTCTAATTACCATGTGTAATATATTCCCAGTGTACTCTCATCAATACTACAAGTGCTCTTAGTTTCAACAAAATACTTGATGTGACCTAGAGTCAGTTATGACCCAATTATTTTTTTAAAGGACTGGTATTTGTACATACACATGGCCAAGATAGTTTTCAAACAATTACATATGTGTGGTCTTGGGAAACAAAACCATAAACCAAAAGAATTCTGTTCTATTTTACAATTCAATACTGTACCTCTGCCAAATGGTCTCATTGGAACATCGAGAGCATAAGGGTCTTTTTCTAAAAGTTCAAGTTTAAATTCTGCTTCAGTTAATCTGCAAAGAGACAACAAGTAAGTAGTACATGACCAAGAAATGCAAAAGCTTTACTGGACTACATTGTTTACTGCCAGGCTTTCTACTTAACTGGTTAATGCAGCAAGGTATTTTATTTCCTAAATAACTAAGAGAGAGGATGTCACAGCACTCTGAACTTAAAAATGCCTGGAAAATATTTCTCTATGCTGCTGTGTTTAAACAGTAATTCAGAAGCTGAAGGTGCATTTTAGATGTCACACTCCTAGTACGACATCACTCTTATTGAACTCCAAGTATTGGTTAACCTCACACCTGAAAGTTCCTCTCAACTACCACCATTAGTTCAGCATCAGCTTCTGAGATAAGCTGTAAAATCATAAGGTAACCATGACATCTGGTTGATATATTCTTACTTAAAACAAACAAACAAACAAACAAAATCTCCCCCCCCTCCCCCCCCCAATTTGTGTTCTAGTACTACATTCTGCTTCCTTCCTGAAGTATTCCAATACTTCACATAGCTCCTACGTTCTTACTTTCTTGCATGTCATAATTACAGGAAAGGTCAAGTGACTCCTTTTCAGAACTTGAACACTGTGTTTGCTCTGTCCTGTTTGGGCCACAATTCATTAACAGAAAACATCAAACTGCCTAAATCCAAAACATGCCAAACTGCATTTCTTTAGGAGTAGATAAGGACTGGACTTACTTTTGTCTGTTATGTGCATTTTCTTTTTTTATATCATTGAGGTGTCTTTCAGCTGCTCGGGCTGTCAGCTTTGGGGAAGGACAAAAATAAGATGCTTAGATATTGCTATTTATTGATTAAGTGCTTCATAAATATGACAGCTCCTAGATCCAAGCCATTCTCTGTGAAGTGTATGGAGTGCATTTTCACAAGATACGACTCATGTATGGAGCCTCATGTACATCAGCAAATGACATTAGCAGCTCTATAACCCAAATTTTTAAGGAATAATAAGGCTTTCCTGCAGGTTCTTAAAACTCCAGAAATGAAATTCTCTGGCTATAGCTGTTTTGAAGCACCTACAGAAGATCTAAAGTATCAAATTCTATGTAAGAAAGTTTTATTTTAAAATCAGATACATAAAATCTCTGGAATTATGACCACAAAGCAGTATAGCTTTTAGCAGGATTTTATCTCAGAGATTCTGTGAAAGCAAAGAATGTATTAGTCAGGAGATATTTTAAACTTTCCTGTTTGGAAAAAAAAAGGCAAAAATGGTTTTTGTAGAAACACTCCTAGGAAGCTGTCAATGGAACATACTGTTCTCACAGGACATAAAGCCTTCTACTTGGAGATAAAAGAAGCGATGCACACCCAAAGAAAATATCAAAATGGCATTGAAACAAGGCCAAAAGCTTTCATTTTTAGCAAAATGTCCCACATTTGTTATATGATGTCATGTTCTTCCAGCAGATTTTTTGCTGTAACAAATGATATAAGATTATCATTCTACTGTGTTCGTAAGTATCCAGCTTAATGTTTGCAACTATTTTATACAATAGAAGTATTTTTAACATGCTTTTGTGTATTCCTGCAAGAAATCCGTATGTTCAAAAGTGAAAGGTTAGAGATAATTTTGATGAGCTGTTTTTAGTACAAAATAAAAAGTGATAAAGCAAGCTTTTCAAATAATGAAAAATGAAGACGCACAAAACTTAGAAAATTCAGTATTTGGAACTTACCCAATTATCATGAGCTTTTTTCTCATGTGAAGTAATCTGTGAAAGAGAGACTCATTAGCCACCTAAAGCCCCAGACATATGATCATATGCTCTTTTTTATAAATTTGTGTGGGTAATTTATAATAAGACACCTAAACTGAAAATTCAACTTTTCAATACGGTTATCTGGTGATCTCTGCTATGAAATTGTGTCAGTCAAAACCAGATGACATTAAGAAGAGTGAGGGGGAGGCAAAATTAGACACCCAACAAAGCCAAGCCAAATACAGGTTAGAAGCTAACAGGAAGTGGTATTCCAGTTGCAGTAGCATCCCTCCTACTGGCATAGATGTTGTCACAACGCACAAAATACCTGATTCTCGTAAGAACGAATGGTTCTCTCCAGCTCTTCTTCAAGATCCTTTGCTCGCTCCCTATAACAACATGAGGATTTATGATATTGTAATAAAATGCGCAGGGAAGTTTTGAATACGATAAACTCAACAGTAACCGCAAGGTCTAATTAATATTTTCTTTATCCAAAAGACAATATTGTCACTTAGGCACATGGGATACATAAAAACTATACTAACAGTGGAAATTCTAGGCCTTACATGACTGCACACAGGAATGTAAACAAGAGAACAGAACCCAAACCCCAACATAGCCCCAACTTGTCAGTGGCTGGTGACGTTTCCAATCAAAGGCTATCCTTGCTCGCATGCCCTACCAGCCAGCCTCACCCAGCTCAGCACAGGAACCGATGTGGCTGGAGCACCACACTGTCACGGGCTACCAGTCAGTCCCGAGGGACAGTCACCTGCTCTGAAGTTACTTCAAGACCTCATGTATAATGCCACCTTTGCTGCCAGCTGTCCTGTGCACAGCCTCTCCAGGCTCTACACTCTCTCAGCAGGTGGGCCAAAGACACAGACATTGCTTGGTTATACTCAATTTGCAATTAGGATGCCTACAAAGTCCACGGTCTGAATAAATCAGGAAGGGTGAGTTATGTCTTCCTGTATAAATACTGAAGAATGTCCACAAGAAAGAATTCATCTAATTAACTCTTCAGGAAGGATTGATAACTATTCGGTTAGACCTAATACTCCCATAAACACTGAAGATGGCAAATATACATTACATATTGAAAAACTATACCACAGCTAGAGAAAATGCAGAAGAAACCCAGAGGTACACAGCTGGTGTAAAAAAAAAACCATAGCAAAGCAGTTAAAAAACAGCTACAGCAAATATTCACCCATGGCAGTATTTTAGTAAAGAATTTCTAAGCAACAGGACTATTTCACAAGCTTTGAGATACAGAAATAGAACACTATAACAATACAGCATAAATGTTAGCTCTACAGGAAAACTGAACATTCCATTTATTTCACAATTCTCTTAACTTTGTGTTTTTAGCTTTGTTCAGTAAGGGGAACTAGATTAGAGACCCACTTCTACCACCCATTAAAGCTAATGTACCAGTACAATTAGCATTCTAATGTGAGAGAAGTTGCCATAATCTTCAATACCCAAATGTCCTAACAAACTAAAACCACTCTTAGTCTGTATTATTACTCACAAACTAGCATCTAACACACACACCCCCCACAAAGAAACTGGAAGAAAATACATTTGCTTATGCTGTGTTTTTTAAAATTCTCTATTGCGCTTTCTTCACTTTGGAACAAGTGATTACAGCAACTAACATCTGCAATTACCTGTAGCTGTTAAGTTCTTCAGCAGCATGAATAATTTTTTCATCTACTTTAGAAAGCTTTTCTTCTTTCTGCAGACGTTCCCTCTCTTCCACTGTCAACTTCCTTTAAACAAAATTCAAAAATTATGGCTAATTGTGTTTCAAGTCAACAATTTTGAAAGCAGCCACAAATCATATCAAACAAACTAAAACCCAAACTACACTAATGGTCAATGATTTTTGGTATTTTCTAAAAATCATTTTCTAGACAGAAAAAAGATTGTTACTAGCTATTTAAAAAAAGTCTTTCCAGGTCCCTCCTTTTTATCTTTATGCCTTATTGGGCACTACAGAAGAGAAAACTCATATACTCCAGTCCACAAATTATGCACAAGGTAGTTCTGCAGAACTCACATGGATACTACTGCTGCATACAGCCCTGAATGGATAAACCAGTCATTTTCCAGTGAACAGCAGTCCTTAGCAATCAAGTTGCCTAAATCACGGATCTTATGAACACGATTTAAATTCTTTTCTACTCAATCTTCATTTCCTACTTTTTCATTTCCCCTGTTAGAACTGACCCAGTTTTCAGAAGATGCCTTAATTAATTCTAAATCTTTTTTGTGCTGCTACATCACCACACCAGCTTCTCCCCACTCCTTTTTGGCTTTTCTAAAATTCTTTGATTAGCAGTGTACATTTTCTGAGTTTTAGTGAGGTATTTTTAAATGACATCCACACAGTCTTCTTTCTGCCTGCTTATCACATATCTTCTTTTCAACAGGTTCCTTCCCACTCCCTCCTTGCTCACTACCGTTAATGCAGTGATTTCTAGGATTTGTTGCATCTACAAAGATGCTAAATATCTACACAAATATATATGCTACAGAGCAGATTACTGAAAGTAGTACTTTAAAAAGTTCCTGCATACTACTCAGTAGAGGATCTAGTCTTGTGCTGATTCTCTTGCTGCCTTCACGATTATGCCCACAATTCAAAGAAATAATTTCTGACTAGTAAAACCGTAATTTTACCATCATGCCCTAAAATGATGTGACCTGCTGCCACACACACACACACGCTTCTAAAGGTTACATGCTCTGGACCAATCAATTTTAATTTCTAGTCCTAAACATATTTCTGATTTCAATCACTAGGCCATAATCCTTACAAACATCCTGATTGTGAGGCAGATAGTACAGCCTTCATATTCTGGTTTTCTTGGTGAGGAGACCTTGATTCACAAGGGTTCTATGTTGCTTACCAACAAGAGCTTGCCTATGTTTTAAGTTTAGTTTTATATATATATCTCATCATTACTCTGATGTTCCTTGCTCTCTTTATTATATAAAATATATCTCACAGTTAAAGCACCTACTGATTTTCTTTCAGCAACTTTGACATATGTACTACATCATATAATAATTTAATCGAAGAAAAAATAATAAAGCTTTCCTACTTTAATTGCCTTATTTCATAGATTAAAAATCTGTTACTTCTTTGTGTCTATACTTGCTTGTGGAAAAGCCCTAAAATGAATTGTTTCATGGAAACAGCTTCTATAAGCTACTGTAATCACAAATGTACATGAAGGTGTAATAAATTGTCTTCAAAGTTCAGAAAATTCTGGAAAGCAGTATTCAAACTTTCAATAATTTTCAGTCCCCCAAATCAGAGTTACATTCAAATCAAACAGTAAGCATTGAACTTAAGAAGAGGAAACAGCACCTGTGTAGTTTCATTTCATTTTCTTGATAAAGCTCAGTCATTACTTTAAGTTTCTGCTGAAGCTTTTGAACTTCACTTTCAAAACGTTCATTTTCAGACTGCAAGGATGATTGTTGACTTTGAAGGTTTTCTATGCGTTCTGTCAAATTTAGGAATAATTATATTGGGATAACACATTGGCAATATTTCAGTACACAAAAAGACTGTAAAAACCTTTGATCCTATGTTGATTTAGTAACACAAGAAATAATATTAATATATTTCAATACATGACACAAAATGGCAAACCAGCAACTATACTCTCTACCTGCCACAAAGTGCAGCCCTGCACACGTATCAGGCCTTTGCTCCAAATCATACAACTTCTTTGAAAACAACGCAGTTCTGTAATTCAGAATCTAAATTTTCATTTAGGGCACTTATTATTGTAATTATTTGACTAAAATAATAAAACTAGTACCATCGTATGCTCTTGCAGATTTACCAACACAAGGTCTTCCCCAACAGCCTGAATGGGTAGCTCAGATTTGTCAAACTACCTTCATCTTTCCAAACTGAACTCCAGTTTCGTTTCCTATTTACTATTCCTGTGCCTCTTTTCAAGAAATATAACAAAGCTTCAACCAAATTTTAATATCTTTGTGGGACAGAGCTACAGTCATTTTGGAGAACACACTAGCACAAAGAATATGTTTAAAGGACTGTAAGAAACTGAAAAAGACAGTCTTACCGAGCCTTTCACCACCCAAATAACAAAGCAGTACATTCATATGTGATGGCTACTCTGCCGGCTATGATTATAAAAGCAATAGCTAATTAGAGGTTTTAATTTGAATTAGAGTGGCTTTCATTTTGTAAGATTTAATTCAGTATGTCCTACACAACAAAGGAAAAAAACCAGAGCAAGATGCTTTTAGATTCAATTCTCTAAATGCAGTACTTTATATTTTAAGGATTGAGCTTGTACCCATTACAAACTAACTATAAGTAAGCTACCCTTTTAATAGATGGTTTTAAAGTATCAATTAAAACTCCACTGTTTCATGTCCAGAAATTATTTAGGAGGTATTAGATCTTTATTAACATAAAACTTTGCTCTTGTATTTTAAGATTCTCTAACTTAATAGCTACAGAATATTCCAAGAGAGTACAACCTAATTTCCAACTTCAATTGCTCTACATCTAAAATCATGTAATAATGATTTTAATCAAATAAGCAACTTAAAACATGAATTTTAGAAATCAAGTAGTTATTAATGTAAAGTTAATTCAGTTTTTACTGGAATTAATATTTGCAGCCTGTAAAACCATTTTACCAAAGCAACATCTTATTAATCTTAAAGGCAAACCAACATTTAATTACCTGTAAGTTCTCCTTTAGCTTTATTTTCATCAGACAGTTTTGAATACATTTGGTCTCTTTCTGCTTCCATGGTCTTTAAACAAGCATTTAACTACAATCAAAATTGAAAAAGAAGAGAGCACTTTAATATTACCTGATTAAGAAACTGTTTGCATGCAAAAATATCTAATTAAACATTAAAAGATGCTAAACTCTAATACTGGTATTACCAGAATAATTACATATATTCCCTCTAGTTTCCCCTCTTCCACCCACAAGTTTCTTAAAATCACATACCTTTGCAGCATAGATCAATTTCTTTACAGTTCTTTTTTGCTTATCATCTGGTTGAAAGAATAGAACAATAAGTCACGTAAAAAGCACAAAAAGGTTTGTGACAGAGCTTACTGCTATTATTTTGTTTTTATACAAGAGCAATGCCAACATATCACAATAGGCACAGCACACTTGGAGGATAAAGGAGCAAAAAAAAGGCAGGGGTGTGGGTAGAAGATATGCCTATATTGTNAAAGTGAGATGCTGAATACACACTGTAAGATTCCCAGGCATGTGCCCTACGGTATCATAAGCACCAGCATAAAAAGAAGCTGCAGCAAGAAAGAGGAGGAGGAAGGGCTTTTCTGTGTTGCTGTTTAAGGGACCCACATCCACACCCATTCAATGACAGTGCTACCACGCTGCCTGTAACAAGTAACATCTCTGTAAGGATAAGGAAGCAGAAATTAGGTTCTAAGGACCCTCAGTATTACTGCCGGGAGGAGCTTGAAGAAGAAATAAAAGCAAGATTTCCACCTAAAAATGCCACAGAATCACTGCTTAATACTCACGCAGGCTAATGTCATTCTGCAAGAGACTGAACACTGAGTCTTTACACTGCTCTGTGACAGTATATGTGCCACACACTGCCAAACAGGAGGATAGGCTGCTATTCCAGAGATGTCCAAGCATCAGTTAACTGTCCGACATGAATGACATCGGGTGAGATTTAAAATGCGACTTCCATAAAGCTAATCTTTCAGCTTTTCTGGAAGTTAGTCAGTTCTGGATTTCTAAAACATCCATTAAATATTTAAATACAGAAACTACACAAACTATACCTAAGTGCTCTCCGTTCTCTGTTTCGCCCTTTATATCTGTGTCCCAATGATTGTCGTCGGTGTCACCATCTTCTCGTATTGCTGAACTCCAGTCTTTCATGTTCAGTATATATTGTGTCAGTGACTACGGAAAAGCACACAAAACCCCCACAAACAATAAAACTAATACAAGCAATGAAAATGGAGTTATCATTACGGTCACTTTCCAGCATTTCTGTCCTTTATTTAGTTCCCTTAGTAGATTAAGTCAGCCCCATGTATAAGATTCTAGACGTCTGATAATACTTTTTCTATCAAAGCATG
>WEIT01023996.1:0-20731 GCA_013389985.1 Dryoscopus gambensis | reverse complement strand
GTTAGAAAAACGATGAAACAGCATGTCATTTTAAGAAATTTAAAGTTCTTTGACTTACGCAGTTCTTGCATGAAGTACAAATGTAGTTATAGACTTTTCTGTTTGAGGATGTTCATTTCATCTTTGTGGACCAGAACCTTCATAAACGTGTGCCACATGTAGAAGGCTTGTTGCAGAAGGGCTGTGTGGTGCCGGCACACACTTGTTTCCAGGAAACCCTGTCCAGAAAGGCAGAAGCTCCGGCACTTCACTGTACAAGATATCAATTCCCAGCACAGTGGAGGGTCAGACTGTACAGTCCTTATACCACTTGTTGTGCCAGGCTGTTAAAGGCCATGGCAATCCTGGCCAGATATTCTCTCTCTCTCTCTCTCTCACCTACTCTGTTTTGACTTGGGTGAGGTTGCTGGTGGCCCCAGTACACAGCTTTGTAAGATGTTCATGTCCATGCATCTTGCACTGATGGTGCTGTTGTTTCAGATGGATATGACTCCTTATACAAGTGCTCCACTGACCTGAGAAGACTCAGTGCATGTTAGTGGTCTACACACAAGGATCGACTTATAGATCTGCCCTCATTTCATTGACTTCATCTTAATGGGGTTTTCCCCCCTTTTTTGGTTTGGTTCTTTTGGTTGTTGTGTGGGTGTTTGTTTGTGGGGGTTTTTTTGGTGGGGTTGAAGGTAGGTAGAAGAAAAAGCAGAGGTTTCAGCAGCCTGAGAATCCAAGTCCTTTTACAGATAGTGAGGCAGGGGATGGATGCCACGCCTTGCTTTGCCTCGCCAAAAGAGGAAGTCCAAAGAGGTTTAAACACACTGGGCTTTGTCCAGTTCCCTCATCAGCATTACAAACTGAGGGACACATGGCATGTTACACCTGCTGCTCAGCCAAGTGAATTATAATGATCAATGCCAATTAGAAACAGACCTTATTCCATTTAGTGTTTTAATACTAAATGGAGAGTATCACACAGAATTGTGATGCACTAAGCATGTACAGAAATTACTTGGTAAATGAGATGTGATGTACAGTCTGTATTTCAAAATACATTGGTTCACAAAATGCCACTGGTGACACTGTTATACACTTGAACAACTTTATTGAGGATTAAGAAACATTGACCAGTTGAAAAAGATGAAAAGCCCTATTTTTGGTTACTGTCTCTTTTAAGCCGTTATTAACATATTGGTTTTGCTCATGTTTGAAGGAAACAAAATTTCAGCTGCTGTAACCACAGGTCAGTAGCCAGTTTTTCAGGACTGCTGCTATTGGCATGTGCTCTTATTAAGAGAGAAGAGAGCTTGATGCAATTATTGAGTTTAATGAACAAAATCTTCCTGGGCTTTTGTGCAAACAGTAGATTGTTGAGAACTACATGAAATCTGTGAGAGATGTGAGAAACAGGTCATATGGCCTAAAATCAGAGCCACTTTTACAGAATTAGTTTGCTTTTCCTCCAGAGATTAACACTTAGCAATTCTGGGCTAGATTTCAAGAAGAGTGAACTCTAACCTGTGCATTTTCCCTTAGCTTGTTTTTCTTAACCTGAAAAGAGCTTTAAGAGTGTTTGCAATAAAATGCCAGGAAAAATAAAACGAAATTAAATAATCCATTTCCAAGCTTTGGGAACTACTTTTTTTCAGTTTATAAAGAAAGCTAAAAATACCTCCTACACTCAACAGGATTTTGAAGGCTTGCTCAAGCTGAACTTGCGCTCTATCAGACGTGCCCAGGTATTTTCTTCTTCAGGTGCATGCCCCTGTAGAGCTGCCCTTGCCTTCCCCACTGAGTTTGTGCATGTGTAGCACTTGTGGAACCTGCTCCTGGGTTTGCAAATATGCTTTTGTTTGCTGTGTAGGACAGGAGAGCTCCTGGCTTCTGCTCTTCTCTTCTTCCATCTCCATCCAGGAAGAAGTCTTGGTCCCGGTGCAAGTGTGATTCATATTTACCACCCAAGGGTTATATTTTTTTCTTCTCAGATATGGAGCGTAAAAGTTACAGCACAAAGACTGTTATAGTAATAGCTTCGTGAGCAGAAAGTAAGGAAAGCCTCAGGAAGTGTACCTGGAAATGCTGCATTGTCAAAATTTGGACATACTTGGACTCTCATTGAGCTGAAGGGCAGTGGTATGGTAGCTGGGTGTGGTTTTGTAATGAGATATGTATGTGCATTTTAATACGAATATTGTTGGTTTATGCTTTTAAAACTACACAAACCACTCCTAGGCCTGAGGTCAGTCATGATAGGCTGGACCAGAAGTCATCCCCAGGTCCAGAGACATCCAGGCTTGGATATTCAGGCAGTCGGGGGCTTTACATGTATTTCAGCACACTTTTGCTACAGCTTTGATGCAGCTTTTGGTTATTTTTTGGTAAAAGAAGCAACAAAGTGATTTGAAAGCTGTCAGTTGGCCATATATTTTAAACAGTTGTTCTTGGTTCCCCATCCTTCTGTCTCTTGGCTGTTGTTGGGGCAGTGCATACAATTTGTATCTGCTATCAAGTGTTTTGAGATGCTGCATGTGCTGAGAAAAGGCATGTATCTTAACATGCTGCTGCTGCCCAAGGGCTAGGAAATACAGTAAACATGCACATCCAGGTTTTCAAATGGCTCATTTTTGTTGTTACTTGAGGGAAGATTCCCGTGGCTCTAAAGATTTACTGTTCATTCGTGTTGTCTTCTCTTGTCAATGCCAAGCCTGATTTTTTTTTTTAAGGTGTGATTTTGTTCTTTAATCAGCCTAAAGTGTTTGTTTATTTTCTACAATGCACAATCTTGTAGTGCATAAGAACATGAAAATTAAATTGGGTAGAAAATCATATAAGCTACCTTGAGGTTAATTTTTCTGCTTTTTGTTACCCTCTCTGTGAGGACTCTGATTCTGGCATCCTGGACATACTGGATAGATAAGCAAGGACAAAAATCACTTTAGAGCTTTCCGCTTATTTATGTAGCTTTCTTTCAGCTGACCTAATATAAAATTGATACTTTATTTTTGTATAGTTTCAAGATCAGTAAGCTCCCAGAAGTAAAATGCGTATAAAGAAAACTGCTACAGAAAAAACTGATGTCCATATCCACACTTTCTGAATACCTTTATCTCAGTTTTTTTGTCTCTTGGGCTCAAAACTGGAATTGAGCTCCTAGCTTGGACTTGCCTGCCTCTTAGGTAGCTTTCTTTTGACTGAAATCCCAGAACTGCAGAGGTTGCTGTCTGATTCAGCAGGTTTCTGACTGCGTGAATACCAGCTTAGCATTGTAAGATAACAGTGCAATAATTAAAGCAAGTTATACTGCTCATTTAGATTTTACATTTGAAAAGGTAAAAATTTTGACCGAAATTTGCATTTGAAGAATGCTTTCCCCACCTGAGGCATTAACTATTGAAATAGCTGTATATACAGGTATTCATCATGAAGCTGAAGATTCTCAAGGAACTGGAAGAATGAAAAATATAATCTGCCAAAGTTTTCAGGGGACTGTGGAATTGAAAGCTTTTTAAGTTTTAATTTATCTGAATTGATTTTCTTAGATTTAGAGTTAATTTTTAAATCCAGTGGAAATATAAATAAACCCAAGGCAAGTTAACAAAACTTGTCTGAAATGTGCCCTAATCTCATCTGGTTTATTTGGAAAGCACTTTTGTGGCTCATTTGCCTTTAAGTCAGTAATACATACATGCGTGCTAGCGGGATTTAGTAGCATTTTTCCTTCGGGCAATAGGAATGAGTCAAAAGAAATGTTTCATAAAACTATGAGAAAAAAGTTAAATTGGATTGGAAGCTAGCATGTCTTCAATTAGAAGAATCTGTTTCTCTTTTTCTCTGTCTTAGAATATATAATTCTTTTTAACCTTCATTCTTGGTACGAATCATACTGCACTCCACAGAGAATCCTGTTTGCTTCTTGATAATAACTTGTAGAAGCATGAAAAAAATCTTTAGACCATTAGGAGAACAGGGTTCCATGCCCAACAGCAGTTATACCACTCCTGGATACTGGTCCACAGCCACTTTTTGGTGACAAAGATTAGTTTCTGCCTCATTTCCTGCAGTTGTGGGTGCTCATTCTTACTACTGAGCTGCTCCAGTATTGGAGGCAGCTCTGCTGGTGACATGGAACCAAGGGTTGGGTGATGGGCAGGAGGTGGGATGGGGCAGGCTGCTCCTCAGCTCCATTTTCTCACTTCAAACCTATGAAGTGTCTGAAATGTTGTCAATATGGATTGCTCACAGATGTATCTGAAAGTCTTTTAGTGCACTTTTAGTTTAAAAGATAGCAATTCTTTTAAATTGGAAAATGCAGCATTTTGCAAGTGAGGTAAGGTCCTGTCTGAAATTTGCCACCACCAGAGAATGGCAACTCAAAACCTCCCAGGTGTCGTGCTCTCATTTTCCAGTGTTTGGAGTTAGTGACTTGCACTGTAGCAGATACATGACTTCAGACACCTCAGGCACTTTTCTTTCTGCCTCGGATCTGATATGGATGTTATCTGATCATATGGATACAAACCGGGCATGAGACTTCTCATCTGGAAATGTCTGTGAGGAAGGTGTGTAGGGACAACATTTGCAAGTGGTTTAGTTGACACAGCTGGCACTGCGCCAGTGTTCCTTAACCAGGTCTTGGGTGGGAGAGAGCTGCTTTTAACTTAGGACAATTAGGGTATGGTTCTAGCATTTTTACCAACTACATCTGCTCTCCCCCACTCCCACATTTTGATTATGAATTTATGTTAGAATTTAACCTCTCACTGACCTCCTCTCTTTAAAAACTATTTAGTTTGTTATGTACAGGCAAAAATTTACTTGGAATCTTCTTATTTTTTAAACAATTCTTTCACTGGGAAGCGTGGTGCTTATAGGAGTGCTTCATGTGAGGTGACAGATGCTAAATGCAGTGGTTTTGAGACCCCTCTGTTCCAAAGAGGTTTTTTTGTTTTCAAGGAGGAGCAATTTTTTAACAGCTGTTGTAATAAGAGCAAGACTTCTTCAGCACTGTGGGCTGTCATGCTTGAGAAGGGTATTCACTTAATGAAGGAATAATTTCATGGATAGCTGCATCAATGGGCAGATGTTAGACAATTCTAAGAGATAATCAGTATATGCTTAGCACATCACAATTAACGTTGCAGGACTTGAGACTATTACTGTCTCCCTAGAGATAGTATTAATTAAGAGGCTAAACCCAAGAACAAGGTCAGACATTATTTCCACTTAGAGAACTTGTTAGAATAAATTGATTTTTTGTTAGAATTGGTCTTTTATTCATGTATCTTGATAAGCATATTAAGTCGAGTGGCTTGTGAACAGCAAAGCATCTAAATCTTTTTCCTATGTTTTTTTGTGAGCAATGGTTGTCTTTGGAGAATGTACTAAACACTTGGACTGCAGTAAAATTAAATCTAAAAGGACAGCCAGTTGTATTCTGTGTATTATTAGCAAGGTCAGCTACTGCTAGTATTTCTCTTACTACAAGAGCTGTTTTGCCACTTTTGTGTTACTTCTTCCCCTTGCTTTCATTTCCCTGGACTTCACTGGTATTCATTCAGTATATTTGCTTAAGGGAAGGTAATTTTAGCAGCATGGCTTTCACCTGCCCTTGTCTTACAGGCCAGTTTTGGCCCTTGGAACCTGAATCAAATGGATTGTGTTCCCTAAAGTTGGATAATTTCTTCTACCTTCTGAAGGATTCAATGGATAAATAAATTCAAAGGCATTAGTAGAGTACAGTTCTGCCAAATGTTGAGGACCTTTTGTGAGGAGCTCTGTTCCTTTAAATCTCTTGACATCCAGAACAATTAGATTGGTTAAGTCTTTGGTGAACAGCATGCCAGAACGTATTTACAATATATGTAGAAAGTGTATAGAGATTTCACGACTTGCAGAAAAGCAGAAAACCTGGCTTCTTTTTTTTTCATAGTGCTTTCCACTTGTAGCTAATTTTAAAAATAAGAAAAATAAATCTTGGCTTTTTCTTTTTCTCTCAGAAATGAAGAATGAGTGGTATTTTAGTCAGTTTTTTCTGGATCATTTAGTCTTTACAGAATAAAGATGCAAAAACTTTAGTAATAGCAGGAAGACTTGTCCACAGAAACAGACTTTGCAGACTTCTTGGTGTTCACTTGTGGTGGCTGTAATTTCTTCATTGTTTTCAGATTTCCATAATATTTTGTTTTCCTGTAGAAACATCTGTCCCCATATTTCATATGTGTGGCAGCTTTTGCACTGGGAACCATTTATTTTGATGCAAACATCATAACCTAAGCATTTAAAATGATGAATCTTGTTAAAACAGTATTTAGGAAACAGTTGCTCAGAGCAGGAGGTCCTCTTTAGTAATGTGAATGAAAAAATGGGAGGCCTCTTTTCTGCTCCAGTTTTTTTTCCCAAACATATTTAATCCACAAGATTAGAAGGTGAAAATTAATTCTTTGTACGTTTCTGAAACTTGAGAGCACTGTCAAGGAGTGAAATTATCCAGAGTTTTGGCACTACCATGAATTCAATAATGTGCTTTCTTTAAAGCATTTGTACAGTACCCTCTTCATCTTTAGTGTTTCCTCACAAGAGATTTCAGATTTGGATGTCTATTGTTTCTTACAATTTATGCCAAAGCGCGAAAACACTACTTGAGGTTTTGGACCAGGGAAATCCTGTAGTGCAGCTAAGCTGAAGGTCAGTTCCATTGTGTGCTCATCTGATGGAGGAACACTGACAGAGTGGACAAGGTGGCTTTTGTAAGGCTCAGCTTGTGCGGGCTGCAGTGACAGTGAGTGAGCAAACCTCAGCTGGACACAGAGCGCACTGAGACAACCAGTGAATGAGTTTCTAGGTTGGAGCCTTTTTTTATGAGATGATACGGGACAAGCACAGCTGCCTTTCAGGTGTGTAATCCTTGGGCCATCCTAGAGCCAGCTGAGATGTTACTTGGAGGAGGGTAACCGTAAATCAGAACTTTTGCTTAAGATCTTCAGTGCCAGTTTCATGTATGTTCTGAGTTTATCATCAACGTGCATCATGATATTTTTTTCCTCTGGTTTTCCTTAGGTTGATTCTTTTCCAGCATGACCCTGTGTTGCTGCTAGTCCTGGCCAAAGTACTGTTATTATATGACACTTTATGCAGACTGTTGACCAAGTTCATACAGAAAAACTTGGAGTACGTTTATAAAGAAACATATTGTCTGGGTTCTGTGTGAACCTGTAAGACTTCAGAGTAGCCTGTGTAAAGAAAAAAGAGCAGGTTATTACTGAATTCAGAAAGTGAAAAGAAATATTCCATCTGCTAAAAAGGCTAGTGTATGTATAAAGATGGTATTTTCACAAAAGCAGTAATTCTGCTCTTCAGTGAATCAGGTCAGTTGCTGATAGCAATCACAAGCTCCTCATATGTAGTGAACTGTCATACACAGAGGTAAAAGGGGACCATGAAGAAATGGCTATATATTGCTTGTTCAGTAAAGGTTATGACATGAAGGATTGAAGTGGTGTAGTTGTAGGCAGCCCAAGTTATTGGAAATCAAAACCATTTTTCAAGATACCTGCAGAGGCAACATTTTCCTCCAGCACTGGGATACCAGGTGATACCAGCTCATCTGAGTTTATTTGGTTTTCAAAAATAATTTTCTCATTCTTCATGTATTTATTCCTCATAGACTCTCTTCATTAGTGGCTGTATCAGAGTTAGTAGCAGATTACGTCTGCCTCACAGCAGCTGGAAGGGATTTGGCATTTTACTTTGCACAGGGCAAAGGTCCCACATTTAAGTGTGGCTTCACTGACACTGCAGCCTTTCTGTATTTTTTGGCAGTAGATATTTGTTTCAGTGGTTAGTGATGAGGTTACTCTTTTCCTAGAAGATNTAGTCCTGTTGCAGCTTCAACAAAGCAAAGCTTCCGGATACTGCCATTATTCTTTATAGTCAGTGTATTTTAGAAGTGATAGTGTGGAGCTCAGCAGGCGTTTCAAAAGAAATGGAAGAACAATTTGTTCCTACAGCTAAACTTCTCAAGCCGTGCAATATTTTATTTTTGATCTTTTTCTATCCACTACTGACCTTTCTACCAGTTTACACTGCCACCTGTCTTCCTGTCTGGTTTTGAGGTCTTCCCCTGCTGTGTTTTTTTTCTTATCAATACTGCTCCTTTCCAAGCTGTATTTCCCGTCGGTGAATCTGTAAAGGAATTGACTAAACTCCGTTTCAGTGCTTGCTCATTTGCAAAGGCAATCCACTTTGCCTGAGACTTGGTTGCTTTTGCTGAGCATATGATTAAATTTGACTTGGATATCTTCCCTGAGATCAATCGCTCATTTTAGCTGTTGTTTTTTCCCTAAGTGTCTTGGGGATTTTTGTTGTTGCTGACTTTTTTTTTCTCCTTCCCCTGGCTTCATATCACTCATGTGCTACCAAAGCAAACTTGACATTCNNNCAGTTTCATGTTGTACTGTACTGGGCACATCAACTTCATTCTCCTCCTATCAGCAACAGCAGGGCAAGTAGTTGTAAATGTTTGAGACATTGCTGTAAATGAAAGTGAAGAATGGTGTGCATTTTTCTCATTTATTAGTATAGGTAAAACCTTTTCACTGTTGAGGCAACATTAATGTTAGCTTTCTTTTGTAAAGATTAAAGATATAGCTGTTGCCTAAAATTCTTACCTTTTAACTTCAAGACCATTGGGGATTTTTCTTCTTTTTTTCTTTTGTGTCATTTGTACAATCAAAGCAAGTCGGGCAGAGGAGTTTGTTGAAAAAGTTGTTTGATCCTCCTGCATGTCACAGACCATCACACTTCTTGCACTTTCCCTGTATTAAGACAATAAATTGTATGTGATTATTGCAGTTTTGTACTTTGCCATTATATGTATTCTGAAAAGGTTTTTGATACTTTATCTCTTGATATCAAGTGGTGAAGAATTCAGCATTCCTGGCCTTGGTAATTTAGACCACTGAGTAATCATCCTTTCTGGAACATTTGTCCATAGCTGAGGGGATTTTTTATACCTTCATCAGCTGAAATAAGATTGATGCTTTCTTCCAATGGAGGCACTTGGGAAACTGCAATAAAATCTGTTTCTGGAACTTCTCTAAATTAAATAAATTGGACTTTTAGCTGCTTACTATAAATTTTTGTTGTATTCTCTCTGACTTTAAGGTGTCATTTAAAGGTGGAACACAAACTTCTAAGCTGATTTTGATGCCAGTAGTGCTGTGCAGAGGTTTACTTGATACAGATGTTACGGGTAGAGCCTGGATCTACATTGGTGATGAGTCTCAAATCAACCAGTCTTTTGAATAGGTGCTTATTAGGTCTTTTTAGCATCAACTTTTTCGATCAGAATTTTGGGTAGTACAAAGTGAAATGGCACAGAAATATTGATGTCCTCAATTTGTAAACCCTTAATTAACCTGATAGATTTGCTATGCTCATGAGAGGACAAAACCAACTTTGTTTCCCTAGATCTATTTCACATAAACCCATGATCTCTGGCATTAATGTAAGAACTGTTCATTGTTTCTGTATCAGTTGAATGCCCTGAAAATATTTCCTGGATCAGCATTATGCCACGAGCTGTCAGTGCCTGTTTATTCCCAGTGAGAAGTGACCAAGTGGTACCTCATTTTCCTGTGGCAGCAATATATTCTCTTGATTTTCTGCCACAGTGTGCAAGACTATCACTGTGTGATGAGAATGGCCACTTCTGTCTTTGTGTAACCTGTGAGTTAGAAACCTAATGCCTTAATATTTTTGGTAGATCATGTCCATCTTGTAATGTTGATAACCACTGTGCCCAATACCCTTGAAAAAGACTGTAGCATTATCAAGCATGTTCTTTTTCTTATCTTTAGCTTCACTATTTTTAGACTTGCTGTAACTTGTCTAAGCCCCACACAGAAGTCAAGAGGATCAAGAGTGGTGTCCCTGCCGTGAATGTCTAACACTTGTCCCTGTGTTTCCTGCACAGGAATGAAATAAGGCCCCTACATCCTGGCCCGTGTGTCCTCCTGGTCATCTGCATCTTGATCAGTTGCGGGAAGGAAGAAGCTGTAACTGTAATATGAAACACCCTTCCCCCCTTCCACAGCCAACTAAACTTCTCTCCAGTTTGCACACTCCTTTTCGCCAAACATTCTAACTTTCCACACCTGTAGCAATCCTACAGAAGTTGGTGTAGTTAGTGAAGTTGATTCTCTCATTTTATTCTGTTCACTTTTAAAATCCTCTTTCATGTGAGCTTCTGACAGTCCTAGCAGCTGACCCAAGCCTTCTGCCGGTAAACCGTGTTGCCACAGGACCTTTTCTCTGTAAGGCTTCAGCTGTGTCTCTCTTTTGCCAGGTGCCAGAAGATCAAATTCCTGATTTGCAAGCACCTGGTAACACAGAGGAATTTAGAAGGGGTAGCAGTGGCTGTCAAGGAGTATGTTAGGAAACAGAAATTTTCACTAGGTTGTGTGGGAACAAAGTTCACATGGGTACAGGTTTTGCCATTACAGAAAATGGCAATAGTCTATTTCAAGAAAAATAAAGGCTTTGCATATTTGAACACTTCTCAGTGTTTTTCCTTTTGACAGCATGGCAGTTTGTCAGTCCCCTTTTCTTCAGCGCTAAAATTCTAGGCATAGAAATTTTGCCTTCTGATGTTACTTAAGGAAATCTTTGAAGTAAGGTGCATTAGCATATAAACTTTGGAACTCTTTGGTTGTTCTTGGGTCAGGATAATAAATGTTTGTTCAGGTGCCCTGTCTTAGGAAGTGACTGTTTTCTGCCTTGTCACGATACATTAACTATTGTGCTGTATTTTCATTAAAACACTTGTTGTCTTTTTCAAACCTGGGCTTATTTCTAATTTTTGTTCCTCCAAATTATAAATTTTGAATGTTCTTTTGATCCTGCCTGCTTCAAGTCAGAATGAAAGTGTTCCTTATATGTATATGAATGTCTCCCTCCCTTGGGGGATTCCTCCCTGCTTGGCAGAGAACATGGAACTGGACCAATCATCTGTCACTTAACAGTATTAAAGATTCCATGGCCTTTATGTCTTACCAATCCTGATAAAATGCTTGTTCCAGTTGCATGGCAAGCATCCGTGTTTGATAACTGGTGTCTAATGAGTCACGTTTTTGTAGGGCTGGCCATATGGCTTGTACCTGGGCAGTGAATCTGAAGCACACTAAATATTGTGAATTTACTTTTTGTTGATGAGTTGTGCACATGTTTGGTGTATATGCAATAATTTGATATGTAGATTTTTTTTTATCATTAATTACACTTACATAAGCCATCTGTGTAGTGATTGTGCATTAAGTAAGGTGCAAGAGCTGTTCTCCAGGAAAAATGGGTATTTTATGTTGAAAGGAAAAAAAGGGTTTTGAAAAATGAGAACACACTTAAAGTAGCTGGAATATATGATAACCTTGAATTTTGTAAGCAGAAAGGGTATGAATGGAATGATACCGTATGCCAGCAGAAGTTTTAAAAATACATTTTCATAGAGAATTTGCTAGGGAGAGATGGTATTTCCTACATATTGTATGTGTGGTTTTATATGGGATTTACTTTGGGGTTTTAGTAAGATTAAATAGCACTGGGAAAAGTCAGCGTAAGAATGGTCCACAATAGGAAGTCTGTAGGATGTGTGCACAGGCCAGAGGGACTCAGCATTTGCTTTTTTTGGTTCTTCTGCATTTAAGTGCTCATTTGCAATATTGCATTAATGTAGGGGTTTGGAGTGAATTATAAAATGAATAGATAACAGCTGGCTTTGGCTGTAAAGCTGCACACTCATTTTCTGGCAATAGGTAAAAGGGCTGATTAGGAGAATGTATTTCCTGTATTTTCAAATATAAACCAGATACTCAGTCATGAAAAAGTCATTCATTGTTTTCCAAAGACTTGGGGCGTTTTTGCCATTGTGAAATTGTAGTTTGGGTGGAAAACTGGGAAATGTGTTAGTCCTTATGCACAAAACAAGCATCAAGGAAAGGTGATTGTATTATTCTTTTCCCTCTCCTTCACTACCTCCCTGGATTCTGATTTTTTCTGGCCTTAAACAGATGAAATCCCCTAATGACCACATTAGCACTTTCAATCCTTCAAAGCAGGAGTGAAAGTGCAATTACTGTACATGAATACCAACAATACTTCAGTTCAAGCAGTGTTTTTGATGGTCCAGATTTCACATAATTTTTAGAAATGAAGGTATTATGTACAGCTGTGGGTGGTCCATATTCTGGTTGTTGATGCTTGCAATTTTTAAGGCCTTCCTTTTGAGTACTGAAATTGTTGTTCCTATTTAGATGTGAAAGCTCAGGGGTTTTCCAGATCCAGTGTGTAAGGATTTATTTCTGGCAATGTTCTTCCCTTGCCCCACTTAAAGCCACTGCTGTTTTTTCCTCTGAGGGCTGTGGTGACTTTGAGTAGTTTGGAAAAGAACTTCAGTAAACAGGCAAAATATACCTTCAGAATAGTCCCATTCTGCCAGTTATGTTGTACTGATGAGTTTTATAAGGGACTTTTGGATGATGTGGTAGGTAAAGTGTCATAAGCAGAGGCCTAAATACCCATGGAATCTCTGTTTTTTAATGAGGCTCCTTGAAGCAGAAGTGCCTTGATGTTCCCTGTGGTCCTGTAGCCTCTTTTCCAGGCTGGTATCCTGATGATCCAGTGTAGCTGGCCAGCACATCCCTGTACGGCAGAGCAGCTGCACCCCACATCACTGGGGTCCAGGAACACAGGAGAAAAGTGAGAGTCAGAAGCACTTGATAACCACAGGCAGAGCTGCTGGATTCATCCCCATTCATACCTCTGTAATGCTCTTCAGAATGGGGGGCCTGCCTCCCCCTCTCTTTGGGAATGGCAAATACTTAGCACTGTGGGTGACATTGGCAGAAATCTGCAAAGATTTTGCTTAAAGAGAAGGGTCATTACATTTGTACATAATGGAAGAAAGAAGAGGTAGAGAAAGACCCTCAGTGTTATGCACCCCCTCGAGACAGCCTCAGACTGCCTTCCACCTAGAGGGAGTTGAAACTGATAGTGCTTTATCTAAGAATAACTCATCCCAGGGACATTATATGGTTCTATCCCAGCAGCAGGTGTGTATGTCCCTATTAGATTCATGTTGCACACATAGCACAGGCAGCTTGCTCAGCAGGCCTATCTTCCTGCTAGGCTTTTAGCTGGCTAACCATCTCACCTTGCCTCTGATGGTGTAACACAGCAGAGCAGCAGGGGAAAAAAGTGTTCTCTCATCATCAGGTCAATATTTGCTCTATGAGCTGTGACTCGATGATGCAAACTTTCTTACAGAAAACATTATCACAAAACCTCGTAGTGAGGTCTGGCACTACCGGCCTGTGCACTTGGGCCCTGGTGTCTCATGGGAGCTGAAATCTTTATTCTGGTGTATACGGCTCCTTGAAACTTTCCAACACGAGCCTGCTGTTTCCATTAAAGGATTTTATGGGGCTCCCTGCACATCATATCTTGCACAGCTTACCATATTGGCCCTTAAAAGTGGCTTTGAATACAATGCCAAGGCCCCCCAGTAGCAGCTTTAAGGGCTGCTGGTGAGCTGGGAAGCTTCCGTTGGCTGTCCTCCTGCTAGCGGAGCTCCCTTGCTGGCTTTTCCAGCTAAAAAGGTGAAGCATCTGTTCTTTCTAGTTTAATTAGACATGACTTCCTTCCTGAATAAAGCAGGGAGCTCTGCAAAGTGCTAGAAGTTCTTGTTCCAGAGGTGCCTCTTTCAAAGGAAAAATAGGTTCTTATCTAATGCCAATGTCTAATCCCCCTCTGTACCTTCTCGATGCCTGTGCAAAGGATTTCTGCGTGGGCCCTAAGCTTCATCATCAAGGTAGCTTCTGTTTCCTTCAGGAACCCTGGCATAAAATTATTTTTTCTTGCTTTCAGTTTTGCAAAGTTACTAAAAAGCCATGAATCTAAATACTTTGTGGGGAAATCTGACACTCATTGTCTCTACATCAGCTTCTATATCAGCACTGCTGAAGGGATCCCCTAAACTCATTAGTGCTCCTGGATCATTAGATGTAGAATAACGTGCTCAGAACATTTTTGCCATTATTTTAAAGATCCAGGTAGTTGCTGGAGCACATAGCAGGTAATGGCAGCTCAGAGGCAGGGTGCTCGCAGGCAGCGGCCTAAATTCCACTGCGTAGAGACACTCTATATCCCGAGTTTTGTCCCAGGCACTTGCAGGATGCTGTTGAAGTGCAAAGTGACCTCTGGTAGCCTTAGGACAAATCTAGCTTCTTTTAAGATGGGTATAAGGGCAAGGGTGTCCTGCTCAAACATTGCCACTTAGAAGAAACATTTTAAGCAACATTTATTGGCACATATTGGCACATATTGACACATAATGCAGCTTGGCCTGTTTTTCTGTGTAAGTTATTTCAGTGCAAGGGGGAAGCAAGTGTGTAAAACATCAGCATCTTATTGCACAGTAATTTTAAAAGTGATGAAAGGAAATACCAACAACTGATGAATCAGGCACTTAAAGCACAGCATAGCTTGGGGTTTTCTAGCAGTGATGGGGACTGAATAACATGTATTTTTGTTCAGGAGGTTAAATGTTGAAATAGGGAAATAAAACTGAATGACATACAAATACACATTATTTTTTTCCACTCGAGAAACACAGAGCTAAAATTCATCTCCTTAGTAAACCCCATTTAAAGATTAAAGCACTGAAGAAACAAACACTAGATGAGTTTTTAATGTAACAACAACGTCATCTGGCTTTTTTTAAAAGAAGAAAGACACCTTAGAGAGATTCTATGCAAGTAAGAAATATATGAGAGAAACTTCCTAAACAAGAAGTTTGATGCCCTGTTTAACTTAGGTCTGAAGATGAAAAGCTTCAAGGAGACAGGAGAAGTCGAGTAGAAACAATTCTAGATCTACACATGCTTCATCACTAAAGAATATTTGAAAATTAATAGTAAAGTTTTGAAGACTCTGCCAAGGTAAATTCTTTTCAGTGTAATTAGTAAAGAAGGAAGGAAGTATTCAGTTGTTTGATGCTCACAATCTGCCAGTGTTGTATTTCTATTTTACAAGAATTTTCTACTTCACGTTCCTGTGTTTAATACTTGGAGGGAGGAAAATACAGAACATAAAAGTCAGCATTGAATGGGAAGGGGTTAATTTAAGAATAGTCCACTTAGGAATGCATGTTGATCCTTTCAAATGGAAAGAAGTGGGAAAAGCCAGGCAGGACTCGGTGGTTTGATTTAGACCCAATGCTGTGTTTTGAGTAGTTTGCCTGTCACAAACTGGTCCATAATGGCCTCTGCTTTTGGTTACTCCTTGTTCTCTAGACCAGAGGAGCATGTCATAGCATGCTTCCAGATGTGACTTCCCAGGCTCAAAACACTTCAGTGAGTCATAAAGCAGGGTGTCAGTAGCCACCTTTTTCAAGATTGTTATGTTCAGGCAAGAGCCTGGAGAGGAGGGTGTAAAAGGCTGCTCCATGGTTGGATTGCAAAACCATTGGCTACAGGTTCTTGGAAGTCTGTGTATGGATATGACTGGAGCCTGAAATCTTGCAGCTCTGTCATGTTTATGTGTTTTCCAACTTCTTTTTTACATAAAGACTACAGGGAACACCAGCCAACACGTGGCTTGTGTTATTTTTGAATTATTATTGTTAGGGTTTTGCATGTTGACTAATGGGTTATTGCTGTGGTGTATCACAGAAATGAAATGTGGCCTTATTTTGACAGGGAAATGTACGTTACAATTTCCTTGTGATATATTGCACTGCCTTGTTAGTTTGGTATTTTACATTAATGTGAAAGAGCAGAGCAGAGTGGAATAAGGGAGCAGATGTTCATCTGCCGTGAATTTTCCCTCTCCTTGAAAGGCTCTCATGTCCTCTACCAATTAGTCGCCTTCCCTGTACTGCATGAAGTGCTGCCCACTCAGAGTTTAGCTGGCAGTTCACACACAGTTTGCTCCCCTGCAAAATCCCTGCAAGCAGAGCAGCTCCACCAGTGTTCCCAGGCTGCCCTGTGGGTCTCTTGGCTGCCAGGCTTGAGAAACTGGAGTGTGTTCTTCTGGATTTAGCCAGAATATAAAGATTCAGGCATTTTCAAGTAAGTGTGATCCTGCCTATTTACAGCTTAAGAAGTTTATTTGAAACAGTTTATATAGATTGCTTCAGATTGTTTAGGGGGTTTTTGGTCATGATTTTTGATGTGTAAGCACTCCAATTTTATGTTCACTGCCAGGTTTGCTGAGGTTTAATGGTGCAGGTAATTTATGGGCTTTACTAGAGATGGAGATTTATGGAAGCAAAAATTTATGCAATTAGATACATTAGTGTATTTCTATTTAACTTTTAGAGTAATTAACTTTAGAAGTTATTTGAACAGTTGGTAAAAGTTTTATGATGATATGGCTGTATTATGATTTTCCGGTTAGTTTCAATGCATTGTTTTGTTTGCTTGGCTGTTTACTTGTCGGTCTGATTGTATTCAGTAGGAGCAGCAATGATTATAGACATTAATTCCCTATGTTACTCTGTTACAAACAAAATCTAACTCCTCAAAAATAGTCTTGTAAAAATTCCTCTTTGACTAGGAAGTTTGAACAGCTGGTCTTGATAGGTCATAGAGAGCAAATGTATTACTTAAGGGACAAGGTGTCAACCTTTTACTTCTACGTCAGAGCAATGTCTCATGCAGAATAATCCTCAAGACATGACCGAGACTGCTCATGTTGTGGCATTAGACCAGAAGCACACTCGATTGCCACTCTGAGGCTGAGGTTTTAGATGGTATTTGGAGTTGTATTTCAGGGGACAGGTGGAAGTAATGATGACAATTAGAATGCCTTTGATGCCACATTTAGCAAGTGCTCTTTTACTAAAGTGGGCAGATCAAACAACAGGAAGCAGTTCCCTCACTTGTAATATGAAGCTTGGCTTTGCAGCCCGTGCTCTGTCCAAAAATCTGCCTCTCTTTTGCAGGGAGCAACTAAACTGTTGCTTTCCCTGCTACCCTATTTCCCTTGGTTTAGGGATTGGGTTTGCTCCTCTGTGTAAGTTTAATGCAGGTTATACAGATGGAACCAAGTGAGTTCTTTGTCATCTGAGGTATATCTCTACTACACAGCTGGAAGAGCCTGAAAGCCCCCTGCCCCTCCTAGGAAGCTTATACCGTGGCTGTGCTCAGAGCAAGCAAAGTGACTTCCCAAATTAGGAAATTCTGGCTATGAACTGGGGGCTGTTGCATTTTTGTCTGCATGAGTGATTTGCTCCAAAACCCCGATGGTTCCTATGAATGTAACTAGAATGTAACTATGAATGTAACCAGATGGCACCGAGTGGGCCCAAGCTGCAGAATTTTGCCAAGCACATCTGTCAGAGACAGCAGAAGTGTAACTTATGTGCATGCTAGTCTTCAAGTGGTGGCTTTCATTGTATCAGCTGACATTTAATAAAGACCATTTAGTTTGGCGGCCGATAAACACATCACAAAAACTGTTTGCTTGTAGTCAGCCTTCTCTAAGACACTGAAAAGTAAGGACGTCCTGCTGGTCCAACTGGTTGACTGTTGTCTAGTTAAGAACTACACACCCGCAGTTGTCAAATACAGAAAATCTATGCCGTAGACCCGATTCCTTCAGTTATATGTCCTTTAGAACAGGGACCCATAGGGGAGGTGTCTCCTGCTTCCTCTGACTTGTCATTTGTTGTCTTTTGCCACATTCTGTGCTGTAAATCTAAGTTACGAAAAGAGAGATGGGCGAGAATACTGATTCTGTAAACTGAATGCAAGGATTGGTTTCATATGTAATACTTTATTTCTTTTGTGTTTCTTGTGACTAAGAAAAGGATGGTAGAGGACATAGGAAATGTACCTGAGTTGTGTACATGTGGATAAGCTGATGTTTGCAGCAATTTGGAGTTGTGAACATAAGGTGGTATATGCCACCCAAGCATGAGCCTAGCAGTTCTGTCTTTTATTCATGCTTTTTGTGTTGCAACTATGTTTAGCATATCATGTTTTGGTCGAGGAGCAGCTTTGGAGTTCTGTAATGTGACTTATTACATATTCAGAACAAGGGTTGGATTTTGGATTTTCATTTTTCTGTGACATAGGCAACTGCTAATTAGTCTGAAACTTTCAGGGATCCCCTGCTGTTATTTCTCAGCCATGAACACCTTGTTAAAGTTTATTCAAAGTCAGCGCTCCGTACTGAGTTGCTGGAATACTGAATTGTTCTTTCCACTGGGACTTGCTTGATTTGAGTGAAGAGAGCACAGCTCCCTACCAGTGTACCCAGTATACCAGTGACTTGTGGTTGTAAGCATGAGGGAATAGTGCAGGGGCTACCAGCAAGCAGTGACTTGGCACATCATACTATTCATGCATTTTCTAGTGGCTGCTTTTTTAAATCCTTCTGTCATCCAGGAGGATGTACACAGGCATCTCACAAATAGTAACATGTATTAACCCACCAAAGTGATTATTAGGCAGTGCATATTCATGTGACTGCTATAAAGCTTTTAATTCAGGGGGGTTGGACTAAATGACCTTTAAAAGTTCCCTTCTTACATAAACTGTTCTATGATTCTATAGTGTTAGGTGCACATATTTGTAATACTTGAATAGTAGAAAATATATTCTTTTCATTTTAATAGCTTATTAGCTATTAAAATTCTCTGGTATTTTATATAGTATATTTTATATACTATGGGTATATTTGTTCTATTTTCCATAGACATGTGGGTAAACATACTGCATGGGTGTTCCTCTGGAAAAAGCAAACAGAAAGAAATTCCTATTTCATTTATGTAGATGAATCAGTGTTTTCACATTAGTGGCTGGAAGGGAAAAGGCTAAAAATATTTTTTTTGCCTGTAAATTATATTTCAGTTAGCACAGGCACTATTCCGTGTGATCCCTTAATTTATGAGTGTGGCAAACTCAAAGGTGAGATGACCCAGATCTGAGTGCAATCTTGTATCAGCATAAAGCAGATGGACAGCGGCAGCTCCCCAGGCAGCCAAAGTGCTCTTGTTGGTGGAAGTCAGCCTGAGATCAGAATCTGAAACATTTACATATTCTAGATAAGAAGGTGAAACTTTATATTTTGTGTCGCTAGTTTTGAAGGAACTGTAAAAGAAACCATGTCCTACCTGGGTTTCTGTTTGTTCTGTTTTCTACTGTCTCTTTTTCTTGTGCTGTGAAGTACAAGGAAAAACTAAGCTAAGACATTATTGTACAATAAAAGGCTATCTGGTACCTCGGAACAGGAAACAGAACCTCCTCTGCACAGTCCATCTATTACTAGTGGGACGTACAGCTGGATCTCTGCAATAAGTTACTGCAGAGTACCTCAGCTACAGTCCGAGCAAGAAAAACTTCTGAACTGAGCTGGCAACAGTGGTTTTTATGGTGGAGAGTTCTCTTGTGTGTTTGGGATAGACAATGAGCAAACGGATGTGATGAAATGTTGTCCTTTTTGTCCTTTTCAGGGTGCTGATTTATTGCAGTGGAGCCCTGGCATAAACTTGCGCCACATAGGCATTTTTTCAGATGTTGCTGAATAAAAATAGCTTCAAATTACCAAGAAGTTGCTGCTGTGATATGAACATGAATTTCATAAATTTTTCTATTTATGGTTAAATTAAAGCAAAACAAAGAAAAAGCTCCCAAGGTCTTTGTTAAAACAAACAACAAACAAAATCACACAAAAAAGTGTGTTGTGAATGTTAGGCTGTTTTAAATAAAAAAAGCCTTTGCTTGGCTCTAGTGGGTATCCTCAACCTGAAGTCCAGAAGTATTAGATTTTCTTTCCAAACAGAAGGTGTCTTCTGAATGTGGATAAGGAATCAGACAAATCAATTAGCCAGAATAAATAAAAAAATGTTGCTCGGAGGCAAAAGGCAAGGCTTCAGTTCAACAGTACTTTAAAGTCATGCAAACTTTAAAAGGAAGATAAGCCAATACAAAAGTGCTGCAGCTGATTGAGTCAGACACCAGATTATAATTCTTGTATGGTTGTAAGCAAATGACTGAAACTCTAGGCTTCTATTTCCCGTACACAAACACAATGAGATAGTGTTTCTTACTTTCAGGAGAGAAGTGAACATTGTTTCTCAGAAATTTTTTGTGTGTCATTTATTCCTATTTTATGGGGTTTTTTGGGCGTTGGGTGGGGGGTTAAGATATGTCGTTTATAAGCATCTTTGTGGAATTGTTTTCCGTGCCGTGGAAACAAAGGTCTTTGCTTGAGTCTCATATTGGAATTCTTGCATTGCACATTTGAGCAACTTTATCTGTCATTTAGTTCAATGGAAAGTTTACATGGAAAATTTTAGTTATTTTATAGAGGATACTGAAGAATTTTTTTTCTTTTTGTCATATAGGTTATTTCTACATTTAACTTCTGGCACTCCATTGCTCTGGATCTTATTAATGTCGTGTTACGTGAATTTCTCAAATTTCCATATAAACTATATATATTTTTATTGCAAATGGTTAGCGTTTGGTTTTGTGTTGATGGACTGTATGAAATCTTCCAAATGTGGGAATATATGTAAAATATTACTGAACAAACTATTGTAATCTCCCTGTCTTCTTCCTACAAACATCCTCCAGTTTTACCAGAGGTAACAAAAACATTGTGCTGATAGGAATTTGAGCTACTTGAGACCACCTCCCATTTCCAGGTTTGTGCTTGGTTTTGGTCATGTTGAATT